>JAZHYW010046655.1:0-63038 GCA_037355805.1 Ixodes ricinus
CTTGATATCTCCATAACAAGACCCTCGATACGGCTATATAAAAAATTGGGCAAAGATCTGGCTTGATAAGGCTTATATAAACTGATTTACTTGATATCGCCAGATCTGCCCAATTTTTTATATGCAACCGTATCTATCTTTTTTTATATAAGTTCAGATATGCCATTTTCGTAAGGGGCGTTGCAGGCAAATTATTCGTTACTTGCTCGAATATTCGAAGTTTGTGCGAATATTCGCAACTTTTCCCGAATATTCGAGAACTTCCGAATATGCAATTTTCGAATCGAATACGTTTCGAATAAGATAAATATTCGATTCGTATTCGAAATTTTGAATATTCGCACACCCCTACTCAATATTAATGAATATTTCATGAGCGTGTGCTCGAAATCTGTACCCTGAATTTCGCTAGTGTCACTGGCTGACATCCGTAGCTGCTGCGTGACGTCACATAACGCGAAAGATCGTCGGATGGTTGGGATAACAAGCGTTGGTCGATGGATGTCTTGTATTTTGTTTCGAATTATATAGTCTCCTAGGCTGTACCCTACTGAAATACGTTCCTTGTAATGCAGTCCCAAGCGTGTGCAAAAAGGTCGCGCCTTTTAGCAGGATATTACTCGAAAAACAGCTGTTAGCTTCGAGCAAACGCATGCCGTTTCGGGTATACACAAATGCGACGGCCGCCGATCGGACAAGGAGCGCTTGCAAGAGAAGGATGCAGATTTTGCCTCTGAAGCGGCTATCTGGGTCCACGAAGCGCCATCTGGGTCCACATATCGGAGGATCCGCTGGATAGGCGATGCGGCTGGGGGTCGTTCCCTGGGGAGGCGATACCAGCGGCTCGAAGGCAAACGGCGAATCGTTCAAAATGCATGTAACATTTCTAGATCGCCACTTGACTCGGACGAGCTTTGGTGAATCGTTACCAGCCTCCATTTTCACACGCGGGTCAAACAAAAATCGGGCTGCACGCGTGCTAAATATAAATGTTTGCATCGTTTCAAGATGGCCGAGCTGTTGGTTTCTGTTTTGCTACATAATCAAACCGATTAATCCGATTTTGGCAAGGAGGGTGGATGGAGTTGAATATCGCTGGCACTAGCACCACACCTAGCTTACGAGCCTTCTATCTGCTTAGCGCTCAGCTCGTAGCTGTTTCTGTGAAATGACTGCTGCATAAGCGGTATCTCGACCTGGACGGGAACCCATTGCTCCCTGCGCACGGTGACGAACCATTTTGCTCGTCGCTGCACGTCTCGCGGATCGCAGGTGCTGCCCAGTGGTTGTGACTAGGGTGTCGCGAACTATTGTCGACCGGATTTCTGGGTCGAACCTTTGAGGTTCGACTGGTTCGACCCGGTTCGACGAACCTTCGACCTTTTAACCAGATTCGACCGGTTCGACTTTTAGTGGACAGTGTGGCCAGACCTTGATATGAGCATGTCTAGGTTTGGAGAATTTTTTTGTGCAAAGGGTTCTTTTAATTTTAAGAACAGTTGCAATTAAAATAAACTAATTCTAATCACTGAAGAAGTTAATAACTGAATTTTTTGTACTGTAATAACTGAAATAACCAATCAGTGCTGCCCTTAATTTATCCCTTAGCCATCACCATCCAGTCCGAAGCCAACTAGCCAGCCTGTCGCGCATGCGCATAGCAGTCGAACCTGAGTCGATCCTTTTTCGAACTTTTCACAAGAAGTTCGGAAACGTCGAACTTGGTCGAACTCGAACTTCGACCGGTTTGCGACACCCCTAGTTGTTACACCCAACCGCGCATCAAAACCCTCACCCATCCACAAAACAAGTCGAGCACAACAACAAACATGAAGCACGCTGCGGCATGCACTCGCAGGCAAACGATGAGACGGAAATGCTCGCTTTGCGTTATGTGACGTCAGAGCTTCAATGTTGCCAGTGAAACCACCGTTTACGATAGGATGCGATTGGAGCAGTCTAAAATTCAATTACTTATGAAGAGGGGCATATAAACTTCAGATATTGCACGGTCGATGAGCTTCGAGGCAATTACAGTGATATTCAATTGTTTTCTCGAATAACAAAATTTAACCGAACAATCCCTTTAAGTCCTAACCACACTAGCGGCAATGGTGGCGCCGCTCAGCGTCGCTGGGTGGGACCGCCGTCCGGCGTCCCAATGCAAGGAGGCCACATTGGCCTCCGTTTTGCGGGCGTTATAGTCACGTGACAGCACTGGCTCTCGCGCTCTCAAGATCGCACGCTCGCCTCCGCCGGATTTTTCGCGCTTTCTTCGTCTGCTCTTTGTCAGGTTCTTCTGTTTCGGCTCTCATCTTTCGCATATATATGCGTCGAAATCGCACTTGCTGCCTACATAGCAGGTACCGATGACGACTTTGATCAGCGTGAATGCGATCACCCTAGCCTACTCGTTGATCTTGCAACGTCGCCGCGAAGGGGGCTCAGGTTTTGGGTCCGGGCCGACTCGGTGCCACCGAAACATCGAGGGACAGGTCAGTGTTTTGCTGTCCTGGCTGCGCGCCAGAGGTAAAGGTTACTTTCGAGAGGGTCACCAAATCAACACGACATCCGTCACAACGCAGGCGACATACTACAAATGCCACGGAGACACTCACCTGTTATTCAGAATTTATCTCCGTATTCATCTCCGATAATTTACCAGCGGTTGTTCTTAGCGTCCTTATCTACAGGTAGCCTGGCTGCGTCTTGTCATACAGAAAGGAGAAAAGCCGCACAATTCTGAACAACCGCTTTGTTGGGAAAAGCATTGGGTGAAATAGGGATAGCAGACGAAACGAAATTACGCTACCCTACTTTGCAACGTGAAAGACGCGCGAGAAGCAGTCTTGCGCGTTGCCATGGCATCGCAACGTCACTCTCTACGCCACCTCCCTTTGGCTTCTTCTTCTGCGGCAAGAAACGGCGAACGACGAGCCCCTCAACCGCGCGCGGCGGTAGCTCAAGGCTTACCGGACATTCGGCGAAAGCCGGCGAGGAATTCTGTGGCCGTGATTGGCCGGCACCGCGCTTGACCTTGGCACCGACCGATCACGGCGGTCGAATTCCTCGCCGACTTTTTCGCCAAGTGTCCAGATTAGAGCTACAGGACGCCGTCGAGCGGTGAGCCGCTGAAGGCGAAACTAGTTTCGCCTGCAGCCCGCGCAGTCAGCGGCGCGCGGCAAGCCTACGCAACGCTTGTTATCGTGCCTTTAAAGGCAAAGCTCAAGCTTCCTCCTGTAATTTTTTGCGTTTTAGAGCGCGAATGCCGGCTGCCGAACTCCATGCGGACGAATATGCTGCGAATAACCGACGAATTTTTTGGCCGGCGTGATTTTGCTCTGCGCGTGTGAATCAACACAGTGGCTGCCACGTCGCGCGCAAAGCGAGCGTGCCGCCGCGGCGGCGTTCGCCAGTTATTCGTCACATAATTCGCTCGATGGTGCCCAGCCTTTGTGGCGTGCCCGTTTCCGGTCTCTGAGCGGCGTCGCCGTTCCCGTCGACGTCGCCGTCGCCGTCGGCGTAACCGCGCGGCGCATTATGGGTAAATTTCCCCGCTAAATTTAGCTGGAAATTTTCCCTTAAATGGGAGGCGAACAGGAGAGGAGGAGGGGCATAGCTTCCTCTCCGCATCTGCCCCTCCTCCTCCTCAAGAGCTGCGCTCTAATTCGGCGTTACAGGGTATTTGAACGTCTTCAATTTTTTAACCATGATTCAAAACAGGACCGTGGCCGGGGGGGGGGTGGGGGGCTAGTGGCCTGCAACCCCCCCCCCGAATTGTTGGCATGCAGGGGGGGGGGCGAGCACCAGGACGGCTTCGCGGATGTCAAGCAAAAGGTTCTTTTTCCTTTCTTGCTTTTTACAAACACGTCGGTTCGAGTAATGTACATGCACATCATGGCCCACCGGTTTCAGTCCATAGCCTGGAGATTTGACACACATGCAGTTTTCACATGCAAATCGAGGCTGGGAGACCTGTGCAAGTCGATAAACAGAGAGGGGCTCCTCCGCATCTCAGCACCAAAAAACATGCTAACAGGCTCACTGCGTGCAAGACTGAGCAGATGTTTCCATGCACATGTCCTGCGGCGCTGAATACATCGGCCAAACGGCTCGCTGCGTAAACGACCGGTTCCGGGAGCGTCACAAAGAAGTAGACGACGCCGTACCCAACAGTCGGCACCGAATAGACACGCAAAGACGGCAATGTCGCGGCTGCGCTTCCGACTTTGCCGCCACGACGACGCTGGTAAATCTTCGTAACCGAGTCGGGAGGAAGATTATAGAAGGCTTTCGGATGGCGACGAGCACGCAAGTTATAGGCTCATCGTCTCTTCTGCTCAGAAAGACCTCGGGCCCCGGCGGCTCGACTAATGCCCTTTTATCCCTAAATCCAACCCCCCCCCCCGGCCATCTTTCCTCCATTGCTTGAAAGTCGTGGCATTAGCAAGTGTGCCCCCCCCCTACCCCTCGAAAAAGTATTCCTGGCTACGGGCTTCCTTCAAAACGTCTTTCGCTACCTTGACTTCCTCCGGAAAAGGCGTCTCAATTATCCACCCATTCTTCCCACTTTAGAAGACCACGCAATGGACATGAACACTGCGTAACTCGGACGTATGCGCTCGCCAACATCCGTCGACGAATATGTGGACTCGCGTTCGTGGCCAATGAGTGCCATGACAACACTTATCATCACTTGCGAATGACAAGTTTCATGGTGTGATTAAAGGAACTGTGCAACGATTTTAACGTTGAAAGAATTTGCATCTTTTACTTTTGACATTGTTTATCTTGTCACAAAAGACAGAAAACACATCTCCTTCCTTCGAAATGTTGCGATTCCGCCGCGTAATCGCGAGGTAAAAATTAGATTATTTCCCGACCTGCAGCCGCGAGCGGCGGCCATGAGAACCACGCGGCATGACGTAAATGGGGGACTTGTTAAAAGATAGGAAGCTGTGCAAATACTTGCTCGATAAAAGGTAATTTCTCTGTATATCTTGTCGTTCCAACATAAATATAAATGCGTCGAAAACCTGGTATCATCGACAAAACTTTTATTATACGGAGTTTTAGTGTCGCTATCTATCCGAGGTCAACAAAACCGTCAGCTACTGCGCTAGCGCGGACAGCCGCCAGAAGCCGGAGGGGGACGGGGGCAGAGCCGGACGCGATGGCCGGACCCGGGTGAGACTTTCCTCCTTTCGCCATGTTGATCGCGCTGCGCAACCACTTGGTCACGTGGTCACCAGCGGGTGAGTTCTCCCTGCTCACTGATGGCTCTTAGAGAGAGAGCTTCACCGGAACCTCGCGCGTCCCCCATTTACGTCACAGCGCACGTGACTCGGAAGTTGGTGAAGAAATTGACAAATGCTGAAAACCTCAATCTTTGTTAATTATAAAAAAAATAACAAGGACATGCAGGCAAAAGCTTTTTTTTTCTTTATTTCAGAGAGGTCGATACGCCAATTCCCAAATTATTTAAGCAAAGCACTGAAATTGTTCCACAGCTCCTTAAAAGCCACGGTGGAAGCTTGGAGTCACCGCATTTGGGGAAATACTACGTCACGACCAGGTGATTTCTCATTTCGCTTTTGAGTTGAGGAGGAAAGCTAATTAATGCGGTAAATTTTTATTTCGGCGGCGGTGGAGAGGTTTTTCTGTTTCGCTAGTCTGGTGCTGCGTACAAAACGCCTGTGCCTAGATGATAAGGTATTTGAAAAGCTACTCATGCTGAAGTGCAGCTAAGTTCATTTTCTAAGTTTGCAAATTTGCTTACTGATCAAATAAACATGTGTATTGTTTGATAATTTGAATTCTCCTATTTGGTGCCATATTTTATACTTGCGATACAAATGACGCTGTTGGAGATGCACTGAATCATTAAAACGTATTTTTGCAGAGCATAGCGTTATACAGGGAAAAAAAGTATTTCAGTATGTACCTGTATTCGTGTTCCGGGATACGTTTTTCCCGCTTTTGCATAGAAGCGGGAAATTACTGGCTTATAATTTACTCCGTAGACCTAAACTAGAGTATGGTAGTATAACTTGGGACCCTCATACTAAATTGAATTTTGAAATTGGAACAAATTCAAAGACGTGCTGTGAGGTTCATTTATGTAAAATTTAGATGTTAAAAGTTTGTCTTCAACAGTGAAGGCGAACTGAATCGCCTTCACTGTTGAGGGAAACCAACAAAATACGAACTCTAGAGCACCGTAGACGAATAACTTGTTTGAAAATGTTTGCACTCTCTACTAAAAAAAAAAGCTGGCCTTGGATTTAGAATATTTTTTAAAGCCGCTTTGCACAAAGACGAACTAGGCACCATCATCAGCATTCCTTAACACTATACTTGGCGCAAACAAACCTGTTCAAATTTTCGTTTTTCCCTTGCACGGTTTAGGATTGGAATTCTCTTCCATGTTCAGTTGTTTCGTCTTCGAATTTTGCCTTATAATTAGATTCTTTATTCTAGAATTGTGTGGCGTGTCGTTTTAGATTTATTTTTGTATTTCGAAGTGTCTCGATGTCGATACATTTTGTGTTTATATACTTCGGTATTGCACTCCTTGACTGGAGGATTGGTTCTACTGCTTGCAGTGTTGTATTGCATCACTTTCCTTGGGTTATCTGTTGATTTGCTTGTCTTGTTTCTTGCTTTTGTGTTTCATGTTATACGGGTATTTTATGATTGCACTTTGCTCATCCTGCTTGAACCACTTGTGGTCTGCAGTATTAAATGAAGCAATAAAATAAATAATGTATCTCAGGGTTATCCCGTTACAAGACAAATGTATCTTAGTACTCTGCATTTTGGCCTTAAAATGCATGTATCCCAGTATTTGTATTCAGGAATACTTTTTTAGTACTCTCTTGTCCAGCCCCGCTTGTCGAACACCAGGCAGAATATTTTGCCGTAGAAGTCACTGCCCGAACTCACCGTAAATCAACGAGCTCACATTCATAGCCTTCGCTCTGGTCCGCGTTAAGGTGAGACAGATCCCGGCCAACACCGGGTTCAGGTGCGACAAATGATTGAAAGTAATCGCACTCTATTCTGTATACTTTCAGTAGTATTCGTACCATCACGCAGTTTCAAAATACTACATTGTCATATTCAATACTAGGTCGATTAATAACATGTTCACTTTCCCCGACAAATTGTAGCTTACCCACAGATGTAAGCCGCGTGCACCCAACGGTACTCTTATTTCACAATAAATCAAGACAGATGACGCGTTCGCCTCTCCACACCTGGAAGCGAATCCCCGCCTCCACTGGCCGTTATTTCACTGTCATCCCCTTATTCATTCATTCACCCGAACACATGCGCTCCCAAATGTCGCATCACCGTCGTCCGGATACTATAGATCACACTTCCGTTTTTCTAAAGTCGTATTCTTTCAGTTTACGCTTTGCGTTTCTTTGGTCGACTTATTTCGGTTAGGTAAATCTCTTCCGTGTTTTTTCTTCTTCGAACGAAGGATTTTGTCGTAGTGCTGATAACACAAAAAGTCGCATTACATTATCCTTTTGACATATCCCCCTTCTGCATCTTGTTATCATATCTGGGTGTTTCCATGAACTCGGGTGTCATTGCTCTGTGTCGAATGCACAGGCTCTATTATATAGCTTTTCTATGTACACATATTCTCCGTTGATACGCGTTGTTCCTACTCGTCCTAACGTAATATCTCTACTGCTATACGATGCATTGTCACGTGAAAGGTAAATGATTTTCGCCGAGAAAGAAACAACAGCAACAAAAAGCAACGGAGAAAATGAAGGCTCCAATCCACGTTTCGAAGGTGGTTGGACAGCGCAGCTGTCCAACCATCTTCATACCGTGATATCACCAGCAATGATTGCCCACTGCACTCTAAACCCCGTTTACGGCTAAATGTCACCAGGTGGTGCTCCAGTCTTTCACGTGCCAGAGCTGTGTATTGGGAGAGTTTGACCATACATTGGTTTGAATAGGCGAGCATCTCGGGGCCAACCACAGGCCGCGAAACAGCCCCTAGCGGTGATCATGAGCCCTAAAATGCGACTCGACTAATTTAAGTCGTTTTAGCGTCGCTTGAGTAAAAAGGTATAACTCTTGGTAACTGAAAACTTGGCGCATGTGAGGTTTTCGTCACGTCCATATTCAACCTTACAATAAACGAATGTACGCTCTAAACCAGGCCCGATTCGCTAGAAACAGCGTTTCAGATGAGACTGGGGAAAGAAAGCACTGCCAAAGCCAGCCCATGAGCCGAGCGGGACTCAATCAAGACGCTTGCGCGTCCCACCCTTTGCACTTTTTTTTTTTGGCAGTTTTAGCGGTGACATTGTTTCAGCAAGCCGGCACAGAGCAAACTGTCACCGAGACGCCGAGATTGAACGCTTTTATTTCATGATTTAAATGTCGTTTCCAATAACGTGACGTCGCGGTCTGCCGATTGGGTGACGCTGTGTCGCACATTTAGTTTACGCTCTAACCACGGGAGGAGTATTCGGCGCTGGCGGCGGCCTTTGCTCCACCCATCCCGTACGAAAATGTCAGATATGGCCCTGATATATTTTATATACGGCCATATATGATAATATAAGTAGTCAGATAGGGAATATATGAGAGCAAACACGCCCAGATATCTCCATATAAGTGGGCAAATACTGCCAGATGCGGCCGTATAAGTGCGTAAATACGGCCGTATCTCGCCATATACGCGTGCAAATATTGCCCCTGATAATGATGTATGGGCCCGTTTCGGTGGTGCAAGCATTAAGTCATATGTACTCGCCAAGACAAGTTGATTGATCTATATTGCATGAGTCTCATATAGTTGGTTAATTATTGTTAACATCGTTAAAGTGAAGTTATTCCAGGTATTTGGACCAATTAACCAATTGCGCATTTTGAAGATTGAAAGACAAATGAAATTTGGTTGTATGTTTGACGTGTGACATTATGACGAAGTGCATAAGATCGGAAAGCGAGTTAATCAAATAATGGATTTGAGATCGCAGCTCTTAGGCGCCCGTATCCGAGTTAAGCGGTTTCGGCGTCGCCATCGAGTAACCGCCCCACTAAATTTAGCGAGAAATTGAATTGGTACTTATGTCACTTGACGTCAATTTTCCCGCTAAATCTAGCAGTGAAACTAATTTTGTTCGTGTTTCCCCGCTAAATTGAGTGGGAAAACACGAACCGTTAGCTCACTGAAGATGCAAGACGCTACTTCGTCGTCCCGAATCCTTTTTCCTTCGAACGCCTCCCAAGCCGTTGCGCCCTACGCAGCATCTTTCAAAACCGTTCGCGCAGCAGCGTAACCATCCGCTTGCGAGCGTGTGCGATTCATCCTGTGTTGAAAGTCGGAAGATGTGCTGTCCGTGGTGTCTCTTATGTGCAACTCTTTCGTAAAAAAATTTGAAATTTAAAAACGTGAACCTAACAGTGTACACATAATTTCAAATTTATTGCTAAAAATATATCTACATATTTATTTATTTATTTGTGGACATCGTGAGCAAAACAAAAAGTTGCGCTTATTTCTTTATTTTAGATTATGATGTGGGTTATACGGCGTAAAACATAGTAGTATCTTCAAACTCGCATCGTTTTGGGTCACTTTCGAGATAGACAGCTTCTTTGGAAGTTCAAAAGTTGGTTTTCATAGAGCTGTATGTTCACTCGGTATTGATAGCAGGGTAGACGCTATGCATGTTTTAGGCCAATCGTGTTTCCGGTTAGGGTCACGTGACTACAATCTAGAAGCTGGTGATGAAGCAGAACACGGCACCTGCCTGGAGCCCAAGGCCACACATAGCATTCACTGCACTTTCAACCTTGGGTACAAGTGACAAATCTGCACGTTGATGCCCCATAAGATAAGCCTTTTGTTTGTGCACTTCCGTTTTGGCCTTTCTTTCTCTCCTTTTCTCTCTCTCCCTAAGCTGAAAGCGTGATAGAAGGTGCGTGGTCACGTGGTTTGACGGATGACGTTGGCAATATCGGAATGCGTTCGGCCGGATCCAGTTTTGTGTGGTTTGCGCCCTGCGTGACTGCTGTGAATTTCTGCTTCTGCAAGCGATTTCTTCAAAGAAGCCCAAGAATTTTTTGTGATGCGTTTAGTGCTCGGCCCCACAAATGACAGCTTGTGCTACATCGTTTTGAATCTTTACGGACACCTTCCTTCTAATTTTTGTGTTTGAGTGGTGATTCCGCCGTGGCCATGTCTACATCTATCTCCGATTACCTTTCAAGTCCCGTCTCGTCAACGTAAGTGCGCTACAACCTACTTCGTGACAATAGATCGTTTTCCTAAAGGTACTCTTCCAGATTACCTCTAGAATTAGGCCGTGTCTATCTCCTGGTAGCCGGGAGAATAATTGTGCAGAATGTTTCGGCATTGGTGCGATTGTGCTACAAGCAGAAAGTTATGATATGCCGCCGACAAAGTTTTGACGTGTTGCCAAAAAGAGAACAACAACAAAGAATCTTAATTGCGCGTTCTAAAATTTGACGAGCGGCTTTACGAGTCGCTTGTAGAAAGATTGTTACGATTTTGCGAAATACTGGTAAACAATCTAAACCCTGAGATAAGGATAAATCAAATTACGTACAACTCTCATTGACTCAGGGTTTATATTATGATATTTTCTAACCGGCTTGCCTACATACTTTCGCTCCTTGCAAAGGTTACCGTCTCGCAGACGGCACAAACCGATCCCCTTACGGCGGCGTCTCGGCTAGCTTGCACACGGGGCCGCCGCCGCTCGATCGCCGTCTGGCCGGGCTCGCGGCGCGACAATCGCTCGAAGCGGGGAAACGGCGTTATGTAACGAAAGGCAAAGGGCATCTACACCACGAATAGGCAAAAGCCGATGCAAAGGCGCGCGCGAACGTAAACACCGGTAGAAAAGTGCAGTTGCTCGCCGCTATGAGATGCGTGCCGCAAACTCGGTAATCCGCGGACGTATCCCTCTCTTGCCGCTCGTACTTTCTCTAACTTGACGGACACTCTGTCTCGCGGTTCATGCCGACGAAACGATCGGACGATCGTCGGGATACCGGGTAATTGCTACAGCCGATCGCGGCACAGTTTACCATTGCTCTCGCTGTGCAGGGTCGAAGAGTCAACCACCAGCATGGTGGATACCGGTGTTCGACGTCATGATGTGACGTACCTGCAATGCCTGAATACCGGGTGTTTTTTTATTCTTGCAGATTTGTTTTAAAAGAAGCCGTGAGAACTACACTTATGTGGTTTGTGCGAGTGAGTTATACGCCCAGGGAGACATTGTATAGTTTGGTAATCTTTGCGATAAGTCGGCTAAGTAATTAAAATTCACTAATTTACTTTTGATTAGTGGAAATAGACATATGGTTTCAATTAGAAACTTGCTGAGCGTCGTCCAAAACCCATAAATCAGTAATTATTAGAAAGACTTTGAGCGCGTGTGAAGCGCAGTAGTGCGCTGAAGTTACCACTCGTGGACCAGGTACGAGGCTGTGGCTAGATAAGAGACGGAAAAATTGCGCGGGCGCCTGACCGAAACCGCTAGCCTTGTACCTGCTCCACGAGTGGTAACTTTCTCACGCGCTGAAAGTCTTTCTGAAAATGACTGATTTAGGGATTTTGGACGACGTTCAGCAAGTTTCTAGTAGGAACCATATATCTATTTTCACTAATTTAAAAATTACCTAGTGAATTTAAAATCATTAGCCGACTTATTGCAAAGATTAGCCACCCACATAATGTCCCCCTGGGCCAGGGGCGGATCCAGAACTCCGTTTTGGGGGGGGGCGGAAAAATTTTGAGGATACTATTCTCCCATGCTTTCTTGTGCACCGGCGGGTCCACCCATGTCAAATTGCGCTTCGAGAAGGGGGGAGGGGGGGGTCGACTTCGTTTAGGGGGGGGCGGCCGCCCCCGTCGCCCCCCCCCCTTGGATCCGCCACTGCCCTGGGCGTATAACTCACTCGCACAAATCGCATAAGTGTAGCTTTCATGGCTTTTTTAAAAACAAATCTACAAGAATATAAAAAACACCTTGTACATCAACGTTGCCTTACCTGATTGGGGCATATCTGCCCTGATATGGGAGGCAGATATACCCCTATCTAACAGACCCTGATATGGATATATAAAAAATTGGGCAGATCTGGCTTGATAAGGCTTATATAAACTGATTTACTTGATATGGCCAGATCTGCCCAATTTTTTATATAACCATATCTCTTTTTTATATAAGTCTAGATATGCCATTTTCGTAAGAGATTGGCCAAACTCTCCCATTATACGGCTCTGTCACATGCCAGAGAACTTCTAGTTTATAAAAGAATGAACAAAGGCCACCGTAACACCGCTGCTGGAAATGTAGATGAAACGTTTAACCCCCAATTCTCCAGGTGAGCGCCAAAAGAACGAAGGACTGCGAGATCTGTTAAAATGTTTTGAGTATTCTTGTAAACCAACTTTCCTCTCCCAAGATGTAATATAGTACAGCCGAAGGCACTCGTTAAATCTCCAACTTTGTTGTCCATGTAGCATTTATGCTTTCTAGCACTGGTTGCAGAAGCGAGCTGAACAGGCTCGCAAAGACGGTGCGACCGGAAGTCGCTTGGAAGGCAAGCGGCAGTTCGCGTTTGTAAACAGCGAAAGGTTCTATACCAAATGACTGACGAAAGAAAAGTATTAAATGCACTGTACCAAAACTTTTTTATATATGAAAGACTTCGTACGTTGCCGTTGCCGCGGCAGCTTATGCAACCGCAATCTTTACCGAGAAACGCATGCGGGAAGCGCTACGTGCTTATCACTTATCACGCGGTTGTGACACTTGTTTTGTGATTTTCCTATTGAAACAAATGTCAAAACCAGATGATAAATGATAAGGCGTGCGCGAACGGTGATAAGGAGCGCGCGTGGGTTTTCTGTCGGCGGACACAAAAAGATCCCTCCTGCGAGTCATATGCAGCTTCACTGTAAAACGAATAGAAAGAAGAATACAGTCAGCGGGCTGACGAATCTTTGACCTAAACCAAGTCCTGTATCAAATATGAAATGGCCGCAGGATCCGAGTTGATGCTAGAGGTATCGTCTTTCAGACAACATATGGCTATGTTTCACGTGAAGTCCGACCACAGCCAACGCTACGATCCTCTGGAGCCTCGGGCAGCGTCAAAAGTGCATCGCCATGGTGCTAGTCCTTTTTGTACGTTTGGTGAAAAGACTTCGTGAATTTTACATCGACCATAACGTTAACATCATATCCCTAAAAGAAATTAAACATATTTTAGTTGGTGCCCCATTGGGTAGGTCTTTGAAAACAAGCTAATCAAAGAATATTCAGATCTTATCTCAGTGTCCCATGGCTCATAATCCTTTATATATATGCGACTTTTTTTCTCGCAGTGGCGATGTTCAGGGCCGGCTTTATTCAATGCAAGGCCTCAAATAAAACAAAAAAAGACAAAATTAAAAAAGTGAGGTGGAAAACATATAAAGAAAGAGCCTATAAATTTACAATATCTGAGTACATTAGTGTAGTAGACATTATGGGTAATGAATCTAACACTACGAGTGTCAAGATATTTATCACTCATAATACTGAAGGAGACAGGCACGAACGGTTTTAGAAGGCTAATGACGATTGGGTCTCTTTTCACATCGTCTCTTGGACTTGAGTTGCAACAATCTTCAGCCTCGGCCGTCGAGCGAGGATTCCGTGTTGGCTCAAAAATGCCTAATTTTCTTTGCCCATACACGCACAACTCGACTCGGATGTCTCATTCAAGATGCCTTGCTTGATTCGCTGTTTTTTGTAAGGAATGGGCTGCTCCTCTTTTTGCTACATGGCGGACTGAGCTCTCTGCTCCTGCTCAACCACAGCTCAGAAACATGAGGTCTCACTCGAGAGGAAAGGGTACATGCGAGTAAGCCAGGAAGAAAAAACAAACAAAGCAAAAGTCAAAGCGCACCCCGGCGCCGAGAACCGCCAGGCGAGCGTGGCGGTCGTGAGCAGGCGAGCTTTTCTTTCTTTGCTTATTTCCACACGTGGCCAACGTACAGGCTCACATGATGGTTTAACTCCGAGCCAAGAAATAGATCTCTTCGAAACCATTTCTTCCTGCTAGTTTTTAGAAAACATCTGCTGTTAGTGTTTAGAAAACATATAACGGTAAGGGTTGCGATAGTGCCTGAACGCACCTTACTTTGATGGAGACTATTTCAAAGTAAAGTTGGAAAAAAAGAAGAAATCTACATGCCGTAGTAACACTTTGTGTGTGTGTGTGTGTGGGTGGGTGTTTGTCTGTTTGCTGGTTGGCACAGAGCGGGATCAGAAATGTTTTGTCGAGCGGTCCAAGCTATCTACGCTCACTCACTCCTTTGCAGATGCTACAGGAAGTAAAGGGTTTTTTGCACATGTGCTCTTTTGTTAGCGTTCTTGTGTATGACGCGACCTTTTCTCACTTTCTGACACCAAGAATACATCCACAATAAGCTGCGGAGAAAATACACTAGGCTTTTGGTTTGTGAATACTGCATATCGAATGTTCGGACAGGATACAACCCGACCCAGAGGTGAAATGAACGGGTTCTGCCTGTCTTTCATGTCTCGCGCTCAAGAGGGTCGCTCTTCGACGGACCGCGGAATGGCACGCCGGAACGCGAGACACAGAAGGCGTGAAGAGTGTTCCTTTCTGCCCGCTGATCACCGGTGGGTCGCTACTCGCCGGCGGTCAGCAGGCAGAAAGAAGCACTCTTCATGCCTTTCATGTCCGCCTCCCGGCGGGCAGGGCATAAAGTACAATTTTAGAGCACGTTAAGTACAATTAAAGTAGACTTTATAGTGGAATTTCAAGATTACTAAACGATGTGTACTTTTGGCGTTCTAAAACGTCCACTTATGGAATGCTTCTGGTGAACCATCAGTAAGCTGATATACTCCTTCACCCTTAAAGGGGTACTCCGGTAATTTTTTCATGGTCCCCGATTTGCTTGAAATTTTGTTAAAGTCGCCAACAAACATCGGTAAAATAGTATCCCAAATATTAGGTCAAAATATGTTTTTTCGCGAAGTTATTGAATTTAGAATTTTGGTCATCACCGCGTGTTTCAAACTGAAAGTCTCTACTGGCAACAACAAAAAAGTGACGTCAGTGGAGGGCAGGAGTTCACTCTTTGGACATAGAATTTGTTCCCAACTGATTCGAAGCAGTTTCATGGTGTCAAATGAATGCTTTGGAAGCTCGCTCCAGTACCCGCGCTCCAGCAGGGAACAAATGATTGGCACATTCTATTTTTAGACTGCTTGCTCGACTGGCAGGCCTGCCTGCCACTGACGTCACGGCATTGAAAAGTGCGGGTATAGTTGAACGTTGGTTTTTGCATCATTTTAACTTGCCGATTGTACAATGACTATTATGAATTTCGCGATACTAAAGAGCATACCGGAAAGGGTAAAGGCCGGGGAGTCAGAAAATATAGTCAGTTGAGGTACCCCAAAATATCGGCGGAGTACCATCTAAGCTGAGAAGCTCCGCCTTAAGCGCGAGCTTTCTCCCTTGCTAACACAAGTGTAAACGCGCAGGCACGCGCAACCAAAGCACTGCGGAAGCTAGCGAGCTCGCCCTGAAGGCGGAGCTTCTAGACTCTGCTTAAGACTGAATGGAGTACAGTATACTCTTTTGTGCCATAAAAGAGCGAAAACAAGTTTGTCTTTAGTATATGTACTAAGTACACAATAAGTATACTTTTTCTGCATTGGTTTTTACCAAGGTAAAAACCAATGCAGTAAAATAAACAAACAAAAAAGCGAAAAACGATGTAGAAGAAAAAATCCAGGCGATCGGTATCGTGATTGAAGAAGATGAGAAGAAGAGCCAAACCACGTCAAGGCGGAATCTTTCCGTGGGATGAGAAGAGAGTGAAGCTGCTCGAAAACGGCAAATCCTTCTCTCTGGGGCGGCGCTCGGGATCGAGAAGCTTCAATCCAGCCTCCATATAAAAAATTTACGACGCTCGTCGATTCAAGCGTGTCTCTGCTCTGCGGGATCAGTGAATACCTGGCCGCTCTGGGAGGGTTCCAACCCTCCTGTTCCTCCCCCCCTTTTCCCGAAAAAAGGAGACAAAACGCAATTTGTTTTTTGTTTTTTTCTATCTCATGCACCGATAGCTCGCAATCTTGGCTGGATAGCCTCTAAACCGCCAAGATCAAAGACCAGAGAACGAGTACACCAATTGTATAGTTATTCTAGTCTCGTCTCGTTTGGTTATTGAATGTAGCAGAAGCATATCACATATTTACTTTGGATAACAATAACTGAATTGAATGATGTTGCTCTTTCTTGCCTGTTGCACATGCCCCCCCCCCCTTTTCCCGTTTTTAATGGAAGTACTTCCCGTGTTTGAAGACACGAAATATGACTAAACTACATTAATAAAAACTCGAAGGGGAAGACCATGAAGGAAGTTTTTATGCTAGATATTTAGCCAGAAACAGATGATGATATTTCAGGTCAAATGCCGGTACATTCTTTTTCCCCTCAAGTTTTGTTTTATATTTCGGGTGTTCGGAAAACATTCGACAGCTGTCTCGAAAGAAGGCTTAATTTGTTTTATTTTTGAATGAAAAAAGAGCTAGACTTATAAATAAAAGTATAAAATGGCTTTACACAGTCTGCCATAGGCATGTCAATTATATTTTAATAAAGTTGGGTAATAATCATATATTTATATAGAAGAAAAACCACTTGGTCTCGTTCATCGGATACCGAGTCAATAATAAATCTTGACACGCGTATGTTCGTTTGAATGTTTCTTTTTTGTATACCATAAGTTTGATGCTCTCCGATGAGATGATGTTTTGCGAGGTTGAAGCGCTCGTTTGAAACTTTCTCGCTGAAAACCGATCCACCAGGAAGGAGGAGGGGTATGGATAGAGCGAAGAGGGCAGAGTTTGTCAACCAAAAAGGCGACGATGCCCCTTGTGAAGGGGGAGTGAGAAAAGAAAGAACGAAGGGATACGATAGGGCAAGAGGAGGTAGGAGACCGCACTAAAAGGAGAAACGACCCGACAGCGAAAATTCGGCCACACAAACACGCAGCCAATCAAATACCCAAGTCAGACGGGCTGATTTAGTGACCTCAGCTCACCGAATGTCACTTCAAGTCCCCCTTCAAGGGGATTTGCGGCCAAGTGTTCACCTCACTGAGTTAGCTTGTTGCTCTCTTGTAATGCTGCATCACATCCTCTTCGATCGCATCGTGCCGTGCCCATCACATCGTCCTCGACCGCCCCGTGCCGTGCTGCATCACATCGTCCTAGATCGCCTCGTGCCGTGGCCATTATCACCATCCCTCAAGCACCGCTCTTGCCTGGCTTTGATTGGACGGCTCGGATGACCTACGAAGCTGCCACTCTACGGCGAGACGCCTCAACGGTGTTTAAAAGAAGTGTCGCCCACCACAGACGCGGGATTTGCGGCCAAGTGTTCACCTCACTGGGTTGGCTTGTTGCTCTCTTGTAGGTGAGCCAACAAACTTTGTTTGTCGTTTCCATCACTCTCCGAATAGTGTTTGTAGCCGAAAATCCTTGTCAAGTGTTGTACTACAATGGGCGTAGATTTGTCTACTTACAGGATACGCGTTGGCTGCTTTTTTTCGCGTAAAAGATGTCGCGTCTTCGGCCATCCGCGTCGCAACTTCCGCCTTGTGGAATGCCTGTGTCCTAGTGCGAAAATACTTTTATTGTCCTTGTGTTGCGCCCAATTTTTGCTTTGTGCGGGAGATGTTGAAACCAACCCAGGACCTGATGATAAGATCGACCAAATTCTTGTGAATCTTAATCAGGTCATGACATCGAACGAAACGTATCAGATGGAAACTTCAGCTGTACTTGCTGTCATCAATGCAGGAATAACTGACATCTCAAAGCGCGTGTCGATTCTGGAGGAACCTCTTCGCGAGGTCACCAAGCTCAGAGAAAATGTCAAGTCCCTTTACTAGACTGTTCCCACTCTTCAAACTGAAATGGGTGCCCTCACCTACAGGCAACGTGGGTTGGAAAGTATCGTTGTTGATGTTGTCGACGACCTGAACAATCGTCTACGAAGAAACAATGTTATAGTGAAAGGACTACCTGAACTTGAGCGTAAAACCTGGAACGACTCGGAAAACAAGATCAAATAATTCTTTGCAACCCACTTAAATGCTAACCCCGGCGAAATTGAGCGCACACACCGCATCGGCCAGCATAGGGCTGGAACTTCTCGTCCGATTGTTATAAAAAATGGTAACTTTAAAAGCAAGTCCAAGGTTCAGCAAAATGCTCACAAGCTAAAAAATTTGAAGTCGCCGAAAGTCTGGATTGAAGACGACTTTTCCCCTCGACTGCAACTTGCCCGCAAGAAACTCCGTGACTTTGCAAAAGTAAATAGAGGTGCGAGCAAATTTCGGCTATCATACGATAAGCTACTACTAAACGGTGTTACTTACGCCTACGGTGCAAATACTGATGAAGTTGTTTGTATTCTCAGAGATTATTTGAGCTACCTCAGCACGTGACAAAAAATAAATCCAATTTATGCCGTGCTACAAAGATTGGTTCCCTCTCCTTTCTTATAGCAAACTGTCTAAGTCTGCTTCCAAAGCAGGACGTACTGCTTACTTGCATCGATGCATGCTCTGTTGATGTCCTGCTAGGAACCGAAACCTGGCTTTCTTCGAATATTGCAGACTCAGAGTTGCCTTTTTTAATTTGTTCACTGTTTATCGCAAGGATCAACCCGGTGCCAGGGGAGGCGGAGTAATAGTAGCTATTAGAAACAACGTCTCATCCTCTGTTATCTCCCTTAACAGCACGCTTGAAATTTTGTGCGTCACCTTAAAGCTGGAATTTCAGACATTCGTAGTTGACGTATGCTACTGTCCTCTGAGCTCTCCGGTCGACTTTGTTGAGGGCTTCACAGAAGATATCGACGAAATCCAATGTAGATTCCCTGACTGTCCTCTCATATTGGCCGAAAATTTCAACTATCCTGGCATTGACTGGGGCGCCTGTGTTGTACCTGAAGAATGTGCAAAGAAAAGTAAGTGCCGTTAGTTACTTGGTATGGCCAGTTACTTTAATATGAAGCAAATAATTACCGCTCCTACTCGTGGAGATTCTGGATTAGACTTGGTCTTTACAACTCACCCAGAACACGTTAGTGTACAAGTAATCGACCAAATTAGCGACCATCATGCTATAGATTGTGACTTCTCTCTGGTTGTTAATAAGCGGGACTCAATAAGGAAAGAAATATTTGACTACAAGAGAGTTGATTCGGAAACTTTAGAGTGTATGCTACGCGAATTTTCCAGTACATTTTTTTTTGTGAATTTGATGAACGGTCTGTGAATGGAAATCGGGTCCTTTTTAGAGAAACTCTATTGGAGGTTAAATCCATATGTGTTCCGACTTTAAAAATCGCTCCAAGCTTGCACAAGCCCTGGTTTACAATTACTATTAAAATATCTATTCAAAAAAAGAAACGTCTGTAGAGGCGTGCCCTTCACTCAGACTCGGAACATGCCTGGACCGTTTATAATGCTTACTCCATTATATGTAAAAAAAAAATAATAAAAACCGCCAAACAAATATTTTATGACGAGGATGTCTTGAACATGCTTAGAACTGATGCAAAAAAAAATTGGAAAGTAATTAATTTTAAACCTTCACCAGTATTGCCAAGTGTTTCTTGTGATGAGGGGTCTTTCTTGGGCCCACGCCAATTCGCCGCTGGGTTTAACACCTTTTTTAGCAGTGTTTTCACTGAGGAGGATGACTTCCCTCAGCCAGTCGCTTTGCCATCTCATGCTGAATGTATTATGCAGGACCTTGTTATCACCAGTCACGGGGTCGGGTGAGCCATTGACCGTCTGAACGCTAACTCCAGCCCGGGCCCTGATGGAATATCAACCAAACTCTTGAAATTAACCAAACACGTATCTGGGGTTCTACTGGGTAGGATGTTTCAACAATCCATCTGCTCTGGCGAAATACCTGACGACTGGAAACTTGCCCACGTCATCCCTATTTTGAAATCTGGTGATAAGAATTGTTTCAACAACTACAGGCCTATTTCGCTAACCTGCCTTGCACGCAAACTCATAGAACATATTCTTTCATCCCAGATTATGACTCATCTATCCAGTAACAACCTTATCTTTCCGAACCAGCATGGCTTCCAACGCGAGCATTCTTGTGAAACCCAGCTGTTTGAATTAATTCATGACCTTCATGTTTCTGTTCATTCCCCACGTCCCGTTGATGCCGTGTTTAGTGATTTTGCGAAAGCTTTAGACCGGGTCCCCCACAACAGATTGATATATACATTGGGTACTATTAATATAAATGAATTAGTTACTGAATGGATAGCGAGCTTTTTATCAAATCCGTCTCAATCTGTCGTGATTAATAAACATGTCTCCTCTCCCACACCGGTAATATCTGGCGTCCCCCAAGGTTCGGTTCTTGGTCCGGTATTGTTCCTTCTCTATATAAATGACCTTCCCGCTAACATTCAGTCCACCATACGCCTTTTCACAGATGACTGCGTCATATATCACCCCATATCCACTCCTCTAGATGTGTGCGTACTCCAACGTGACCTTGAAATAATCAGCCAGTGGTGTATCACTTGGTTGATGCAAATCAACATTACGAAAACAAAGTCTAACTTTCATCACCATATAAAATGTTGATCGCCACGCGTATGCAATTGGAGAGAACCAGATTGAAAATGTCGCATCAATCAAATATCTCGGCGTCCACCTTTCAGCTAACCTATCGTGGAACCTTCAAACTGAGCATATCAACAAAAAAGCGTCTAAAACTCTAGGATTCTTTAAACGTTCATTGTTCCAGGCTAATAAAGCAACTAAACTTCTTGCGTAAACCTCTCTCGTAAGATCGCAGTTGGAGTACACGTCCATTATTTGGCACCCTCATCAGATGTATCTAACCAATAATATTGAGGCACTTCGAAATAAAGCCGCCAGGTTCATAGCTAAGGATTTCTCCCGATACTCAAGTGTGACTAACATAAAACATTCCCTCAACCTTTCGCCACTGCACTGTCGTAGATATATTTCCCGCATGTCCTTCTTCCACAACCTATACCATGGTTAATCTGCTTTCAGAGATTCATACATCCAGCCTCCTGATCATGTCTCATCCCGCGTAGATCACCCCTTCAAAGTACGCCCCATTTTTGCTCGCACCCACCTATTCAAAAACTCCCCTCTCCACCTCGCTGTCTCCGATTGGAACAGCCTACCCAGCGATATTCTGTCGATCACCTCCGCCCAGACGTTTACCCTGTTACTATACGTTGCGCCAACGTCATCTTTTTGTCACTATGTAATGTCCCCCCCCCCTCCCCCCCCTCCACTACGTAATGCCCGAAAAGGTTTTTAGGGTAAATAAATAAATAAATTAGACAACTAAAAAGGTAAAGGCATAAATGTCTCGGCAATATTGATACTTTTTAATAAAAATACGTTACAAGACAACGTTATGTCAATTGACAATAGAGACGGCAGTTGGATGATTCTGATCGATAATTACAAGCCAAGATAAAGAAGAAGAAAACTCACTTGAAGCCGAGTGTGTTCTTCAGAAAAAAGCCGTGTGGCACACTACACAAATGACGATAGAGGCGAAGTGCACTCCGTTGAAACGCACTAAATTAGCCCGTCCGACGGGGATATAACACGCTCACACACTTGCTACTTAATGGATAGGTGGTATTCACTGAACGTCCTATTTAGGAGCACTGTTCAATTCGCAGGCTCTAAACTAGCTTTCATTTATCGTTTTCCAAGAACAACCACTTTGACAGGAAGGAATGCACGTCGAACGTGCATCAGTGGCACACGCAGGGCGGCAGGTTTCGTGTTGGAAATACCCCCCCCCCTAGCATCCCAGAGACCCCCCCCCCCCCTCCTCCTCTGCAAAATTAAATCCTTATTTCCAGAAAACTGGAGGGGTCGCTAGACAAAAAGCTGTTGAAAAACAGCTTGACTGGGTCTGGGATACCTTTACATTGGCAGCAGCTTTGACAGTGCAAAACATATGTTATATATGTAAAGAACAAAAAATCACAGCAAAAACATGCAATTCAAAATCCCACTACGCGAAGCTACACACAATACAAGCGGAGATCTTTTTTGTTTAACGCGTGTATATGTTTATGTTATTTGTGATATACTTGTTTAATAAGCATGGTACATTATAATGTAGTCACTGAAAGTTATAGTTTGTGCGAGATTGAGGAAGCACATATGTCTCTGTATGGCGGGTGTTAAAATTACTTTCGTTCATTTTGAGTCCTGGAATAATGTACACAAAATCTACAAATGCTTGAGATGAAAAACGAATCGCACAAAGTAAACGGTATTCGTATACATGCTCGCAACAGGAAGTATTCTAAATTTTGTAAACAAGAGTTCTCTGTAGTCTGTATAGGAAACATCCGCAATATAGCGTACTATTTTTTCTGCAGTAGTAGTACATTTTGAAGATTAGTTTTTTGTCGTTGTAGCCCACACGAGATGGCAATAGTTAAAGTGCGACTGAAATAGAGCGTGGTAAATTTGTAGCTTAATGTTGGGGGGTAAAACACTCCGACAACGAGCGACAATACCGACAATGCGAGAAGGTTTACCAACTAGATAGTTGACATGAAATTCCCACGTCAAGTGCTCCGAAAAAAATACACCTAAAGTTTTATGTTTATTTACTAGTTCAATTTCCGAAGTGCCAAGTTGGATAGTATGATTTACCAGGATTGGTTTATTGGTAGCCCTGAATAAAATAGCCTTCGATTTTGTTGCGTTTACGTTGAGCCGATTTACCTCAGACCATTGAGAAAACTTTTCTAGAGCAGAGTTTGCTTTGCATATTACTGCATTAGCATCATTACCAGAGAAAAACAGGCTTGTATCGTCTGCATAAATAATAAATTGTGCTTCATTATCAATATTCACAATATCATTGATGAAGACGCATTAAACAAAAGAGGTCCTAATATACTACCTTGCGGCACGCCGTGCTGTACATTTCGAAAAGAAGAGCAATGACCATCAATAACAACACACTGTTTCCGATCTTGTAAATATGATTTCAGTAAAGCCAGTGGCACACCACGGACGCCATAACGATTTAATTTCGCAAGCAAAATTTCGTGATTTAAAACATCAAATGCTTTGCTAAAATCAATGAATACACCTAATGTAATAAATCTCTTTTCTATGTTTTGTAATTTCCTTTTGAAATAACAACGCAGCTTCAGTTGATTTACCTTTTCGAAAACCAAACTGACTGTCTGTTAACACGCAATGTTTTACAAAAAGTTATCGAGACGCGTAAGAATAATTTTCTCGAGTGCTTTAGAGAAAACAGGCAGCACGGATATAGGTTTATAGTTTTTTAACATGGTTTTTATCACCACCTTTGTATATGGCTGAGACTTTAGCAAAACTTCATACTTGCGGGAAATATTCCGGAAGATAATGATAAGTTATATATATGCGCTAGGCATGGTGCAATAATGTCCATTACAAATTTAACTGGTTTTATTTCAAGCTTGTCTATATCACTACTCTTACTGTTTCTGAGACTTAAGAATGTATTAAAGACTTCTTTCTCGTCGGTGGGGCTCAAGAAAAAAGTGTCATCGACATGATAGACATACCGAATGGCACTGTCATCGTAGGTAGTAGTCTGCGTATCTGTAAAGTGGGCGTTAAAACAATCTGCCAGACACTCTCCCGAGATAGATCGACCTTCTACGGTTAATTCTCCTATACAAGAAGATACCTTATTGCGATTAAGAACTTCATTTATAACTTTCCAGACAACCGCAGGGCGCTGTTTTGTGGCGTCATAGAATTTTTGCTTATAATATGACGATTTCGCTTTTCTTAGTTCGGACGTTAATTTGTTCCTAAATTTCTTAAAATGCAATAACCTGTCCTGATTCCTCGAAGTAACAAACTCCCTATATAAGCAATCCTTCTTCGGCATCACTTTTTATATGCAGAGGGGTTACCCATGGTTTCCTTATCTTTCTATTTACAGTTACTGTTTTGACCAGAAAATGCAAGTCATAAAGTTCTTTGAAAATGTGCAAAAATTTGTTATAAGATTCATCCCCATCTATCATAGAGTAAATAGGGGTCCAATCACAGTGTAAGACCGCGTCCCTAAATGCAAATAGACAATCGTCTGACATTTTCCGAAAGCTGGCGGTAGCCTTCAAACTAGATCTCTTTCTGCGTTTCGTGATTATGCAAGGAAAAAAATTCGACAATCATCGCTGATATCGCTGCTAATGGTTCCAGCGGCTTTGACTTTGGTAGAAGTATTGGTAATAAAAATATCAATTGCATTTTATGTGGATAATGTGACTCTTGTCGCGGATGTAATAACGTTTTGAAAGCCCGTAAAGTTTAGCGTATTAGTGAGCATTCTTGCTTGAATTGAATCTCCAAATATATTTACATTAAAATCCCCCCTAGGACCAAGCGATAGTTATTTACAGAAACGTAATCTAAGAACTTTTCAAGAAACAATTGAAAACGAGCGTGTTGGTTAATGGATGCAAACTTGAAAGTATAAAACAGCGAGGACGAGGACGGGAACAGAGCATCTTTCATCATTTATTTCTTTTCAAGAAAAGAAATAAAATTTCGAAAATCTGCCGAAGGTGGACGATACAAAACAGTAACAATACTGTTTCCACATTCTAGACTTAATACTTCATAATCACATGTAACTTCAGAAAAGGTTTCCATCAACTCGCATTTAATAGAACTTTTTACGTGAATAGCAACACCACCACCACGTCGTTCTTTGCGGTTTAAAAAGAAATGTTTGTAACCCTGTATGATAAGCATATCAGCGTCCTGCTGATACCACGTTTCTGTAAGCATTATTAGATCAAAATAAACCCGACACTGATCTAGAAGGGATATTATAGAATCATGTTTATTCGTTGCCGAGGGAGCATTTAAGTGAAAGACGTGAGCACAATCTTTAGAAGACAAACACTGATTGAGGTTTTCGGGCAAAACAAGATCTAAGTATTCCATTGAAAGAAAAAAAGGAACATAAAAGCTACAAAAATAACTTAACGAATCTTTCCAACCTCTTCCTCACTGACAATTTGAACAAGCGGCCATTTACCGTTTGACGAGCGAAAATTCTGCCGTTTCGCACCCAGACATAACTGTAGTTACATTGGCAAAAAAAAAAAAAAAAGATTTTTTTTTAACATTTTTTTTTCTGTTCATGAAGACTGAACGCGTGGAGCCCACAGATGACAAGCTTGAAAATTGATATTTACCTTTTCTTTCTTATCTGTGTTTCATAATCAAGAACTTTCATCGGTACCTGTCGCAGATGTAGATCATTACATTAACAACGTTTTATCAGTTGCAGGTTTCATGATATGAATTTTGCGTTAGGATAAATTAAATTGACTAGGATTTTCCTAATAGCATATCGTATAGTGGGTCAAATGAAAGAAGGTAGAAAGTCAAAAGCCTGATTTTCGGTACGAAAATTTGAAAACAGAGCGGACTGTTTCGTACCTCCTTCCCTTCGATAGCTCCCTGTGATACATCCGATTCACCCAAAGCACGTCACCCACCCCAAACGCACGTCACACGACACCGGACCTCACTTATTCCCTTCACCCCTAAGCTGACTGTGCGGTGGAAGAAATGCGCTCGCCGGACCAATCAGCCGCCTCGCTTTTATCGCCTGACCTCATTCCCTGCGGGTGGGTATGCGCGAGGTAGCGTGATCACGTGGCAAAAGTGTGGCTGGCCCAACAAGCACGTAGTTTCCACAGCACTGTCAGCTTAGGGGGAACGGAGTGGGGAAAGCAACTTTTGTCCGAGTTTTGAGCGACGGGCTACTCCTCTAGGAGGAGAATGACGGTGTCCGGATACACGAACGAGGGTTCGAGCAAGAGGCGAGTCCCTCGCTTTCCGTCTTCTTGACATGTTTGGTAAGATGCGTGATTTGTGAGTTGAGGGGAAAGCTAAGAAGGAAAAAGTTGAAAAATCGTTTCATCACCCCTTTAAGTGGTGCTATAGTAACCCAAGTAACACAAAGTGGGCTCTAAAAGGGGAGCCAGCGTGGGTCCCACGTCGGTTTTGCAAGTCGGGCCCAAGTGGGGCCCACATGAGTAGCCCACTTGAGCAGCGCACCTGGGCTGCCCTGGAGGGACCAGCAGGGAACCTACTTGGGCAACCCACATAAGCTCCTTGGGCCCTCGTGGGACCCGCAATGGGTCTGCTTGGGCAGCCCACATAGCACCCCCCCTCGTGGGGAGGGGGGGGCACAAGGGTTCTAAGGGGGCAACCCACAAGGGCTTCCCTTATGGGACCCACAGTGGACCTGCATGGGCTGCCCATAGGAGTATGAGGTCACCCGGGGGATCTCATCCCGTTCGGGGTCATTTCATCATTCCCGAGAGGATGTGGTATTTTTCATAATTTCATCATTCCCCTACTTTCCTCGTGTGCCACTGAAAAGACCATCCTCAGATTGATACTTATACACGGTGTTTAATTTTAATTCGGACATATTACGCAATCCGTGAAAGGTACAAGAATGGGATTTGTTCAGGTGAGTTATACGACCAGGGGGACATAATATAGGTGACTAATCCTCAGAATAGGTTGGATACTGAACTAACATGTTCAATGAACGAAGAGCGTGTTGCTCCGTGTTGAGATTGTAGAAAGAATAATTATTTAAGACGAAGGCGACACAATCGAAATGTGGGGTTATATTGTCTTCGTCTTACATGTTTATTCTTTCTTCAGTTTTAACATTTTTAATTGGTGAAAATGAACATATGGTTCCAATTAATAACTTGCTGAGCGTCATCGAAAACCTCCAAATCAGTCGATTTTAGAACGACTCGAAGTATTAAGAAAGCACGGGGATGGCACTAAAGTTACCATTCGTGCAACAGACACAAAGCTAGCGGTGGAAAGATGCGGATAATTAGATTAGCATGAGCGTTTTCCCTCCGCGAACATTGCACGTGTTGCAAGAGTAATAAATTCGGGGCACCCCCACTCTTCGCACGTGATTCAAGTTTGGTGGTTTTTGATGACGTTCAGCACAATTCTAATTGGAACCATATGTTTATTTCCCTAATTATTAAGCTAATTGAGATATTTTAGTTAATTATTCGACTTATCGCGAGGATTAGCGCTATTTATTGTGTCCCCCTGGCCGTATAACATACCCACACAAACCGCATTAGTGGAAGTTATTTCCTCCTCCTCAGCTATACCATAAAGAAATTGGGCATTTGAAGTGAATGAAATGTACCAGAAAACTTTCCACATTTCCATATACTGCCTATTCAACGGGTAATTTGTATACATACCCAGCTTGAACCGACTACAGATACCGAGTTTTAGAACAGATAACGACATTGGGATGAGAGTGTTTGGAATTCACCCTAAATTTTAATACCATTAGTAAAAAAATTCCACCTAATGTAAAACGGCCTCTACTACATACACACTGAGTAGTAAGTTAGTAATAAAGGCAGGTAAACCCAGAACTTCTCTCTCGCGCCTCAAATTAGAATGATAAGGGATTTGGTGTCAAATTAAGCATATGCCCTATGATTTATTTCCAGAGCTTGAACCAAATATGATTAATATCAGCGCAAAGTTCCATTTTGTAAATTGCACAGGCAGTTCAAGTTGGGCATGCCCACGCTTTGCTCTTTTCGAGAGATCAACTGTGCTAATCTTGCCCCCAAAAGCGCCGACGTGGGACCCACGGAGGCATTGTACGGGCAGCCTAAGTTGGGCATGCCCACGCGGTCCCACCGTGGAGCCCACTCTTGTGCTAACTCTGCTCCTGCATAACCGAGGGGAGACCCACGGGCAGTGGCGTCACTAGGGTGCGCAGCACCCAGAGGACGACCTCTAGGACGACTTGAAGGACGATGTTTAGGACGACGCCCTAGAGAACGACGTCTAGGACGACCTCTATGGCGACCTGCTGGGCGACGTCAAGGACGACTTCTAAGACGACCTCTAGGACGATTTCAAGGACGACCTCCAGAACGACGCCTCGGATGACGTCGAGAACGACGTCCGCATACGCGCGGCGCCTGCGAATGCTCATGTCGTGCCTATGCGGACGTCCTGCGGTTGCGGAGGCGCCGCGCCGCCGCGCAGCGCATTCGAGGCCAGATAGCGTATCGCGAAAACCGGGTTAAGTAGCTAAAGAATGCTATGGCATTCAAATTGACGATCGATATTAGTTTTTTCCAAAACAATCAATAGTGCCTAAAACTATCGATAGTTGACTACCGATAGTACTATAGAACGTGGCAATCGATAGTGCTATCGATAGTACAATCGATAGTTGGCTTTTAGTCGACTATCGATATATCGAAAGCCAGCTTTCAGAAAACTATTCAGTGTTAGGAAACTTAAAGCACTAACGAAAAAGGTAATGACGTCAGATATGTACGGGCAGACAGAGCGTGGTTTTCGGAAAAGCATGAAATTGAAAGGAAACAAATCATAAAAGTTTAATTCTCGTACAAATAATTTAGAAGTAAAACAGAAATGGCGGTTACCTAGTTTTTCTGCGCACTTGTTTTGTATATTCATGGGGTTCAGATATCAGGCTTCAAATTTTAGTACGTCCACATCTGTAAAACTATTTAGTATATTCAGTATTTTCTTGTTTATCTTCTTGGGGCTAGGGAAATCAGTCGCTGAAGACCACATCAAGTGTTTTACAAGTTTGTTTCACGCTTGTGTTTTCTTTATTATCCAATTGACACATTTTTTTTTCAAAGGAATGACCACTGACAGGTAAAAATGAGCACTATGCTGGGGATCATAATTTATTTTTCTCCTTATGGCCATTTATGGCGAATTCCCTAAAGTTAGGAATTAGCTGTTGACGAAGGCACTTAGGCTTGTATGTTATGATATGTTTCCACTTTTTGTTCGGTATTATTTTGGCAGAGTTTAACAAAGGTGTCTGGGAAAATATTTACCTGTTGGTATAAAAATACAACTTCAAAATACAGAAGCCGTCACATAATCTATAAATAAATATATTTGTATCAATAAATGTAACATAAATTTTATTGTGCAGACTTCAAATTGAACATTCCCAGATAAAAAGCTTATACCAAGAAAACATAGTTACCGATGCTTTTAAATTTTCCATTCTTCAAATACAGTAAGTATGGAAAGATAACGTTAACTGGATGAAAAATAATGATAAAACCGAAAATTGTAATTCAAGTAACGATATTGTTAGCAATGAGGCATTATTTCGGTGAAAAAGGCTTGTGAATCCCAAAGGATAAATTGTTTCCTTTCTTTCTTGCAAACTGTTTGCTTCGAAAAAACGTTACACTTATCTTTTCATCGGGGAAAAGTCATGTCCCCATACTTGCACTTTTGGTCACCATCACTACTATTACATTCAAGCAGAGTTCAGGATTTATGCAACACATATATAGTTTACTTATCAGGGGCTACAGAGATATCCATTTTTCTGATGAGCTCATAAAAAGCTAAAAGCACAACACGGAAAGTGATCTAAAAAAGGAAAGTCAACAACTTCTTAAGTTGATATTTTTTATTCATAGTTTTTCAATAGTATACCATACATATTTTAATAGTTTATTGTCAATAGTTTCTAAAAAAACATTTCTACCATTTCGTGGATGTTTTCCAACAGGATTTATATTTTCCTTGATAATTATGCGGAAGTCCCTAACTGCAGTTGCGTTTTTGTCCGAGCTACACTACATTTCCAGGACGTTCTTCGTCCGTCACCAAATAAAGCACCAACTGCCGGGCATTACGATAGTTGGACATCGATAGTTTCTCGACATTCGTAGTACGCTATTCGTAGTATGATATTCATAGTATGCTATCGCGTTTCACGATAGTCGACTGTCGATAGTTTTACGATATTCGACTATCAATAGCATACTATCGATAGCAGTATCAATAATTTGATGATTGACGACTATCGGTAGCACTATCGCAATCGTCGACGGGCGCCTTCTCGGTTATAGTGACTATATACTCGAAAAAAAGCCCGGGCGTCTACTTTCCCGCACGACACTCGGAGAGCCAATCACCGCAACTCACGGAGGCAGCTCAGCGAATGACGATGCCGAAACATATGTTTAGATTAAAAAAACACAGTCTGAGTTGTGACATTAGGCGATCCAAGCGTGACGTTTTGCATTGCTTACGTGGGAGTATGAGATAACACTCCTATATAGCTCGTATTTCGCAAAATTAAAATCCCTGCTGTCGCTGTGGGGGGACATTGCCGCTGCCTCAACTAACATTTAGCTGGGGGATCGGTGACCGAGTGGGCTCGCGCACACCAGCTTGGAGCACGTCAAGCGAAAGCTCGCGCTGCAGAACCCAGGGATTTTGGTTTCAATCCCCACCCTGTCCGTTTCGATCTGGATGAGCATCGTACCGGAGTGCGGTCGTGTATCACTACTGCGTGACGCACGTTTAAGACTCCAGGCTAGCAGTCGTACTGCACTGGCTAAATTTTTCATACGGCTGGGAGAGAAGACTCCCGTTGAGGCAGACGAAGTTCTAGTCTGTATAAACATAAACACACCGCGATTTTCGTTTTTATGTAGTTGAAGAACAGTGAGCTGTGGTACAGCCGACCCTTGCTACATTCGTTTTGCACGGTATCAAGAAACGGTAGGCACGTGCACTACGTGGGTGTACATTTCCGTTTTAATCGACACTTTTCTTGTTTTATGAGGATCCCTTCATGTTTCTGCTGGTTATGTATCCAAAAGCTCCATTTTTTTATTCACCGACTTCGCCGACGCCTCAACCAAGGCACGACATGTGTTCAAATGTAATGAAACATTGATATAAAAATTTATAATTTAATTGTTGTGTGTAATTAACGTCTCTTGCCGGCTAAAATATGTTCATAAAATATATTCACATCCATTGATTTTATTCGAGGTTTAATTATCTGTATTACATTTTTTATAGCTTTGCGATGCTAACAGCGTCAAACTCCGTCTGTAACAACGAAGTTATGCACTTTCACCAGGGCAGAACAGCTGTTCCATTTTTCTTAAGATGCACGCAATGCGGTGCGTCGGTCAGGCATTCGTGAGTGCGTTCAGCGCAGCGGACGACATCTTTCCTTTGAAACTAAGCAAGACGTCCGACGAGACTTTCGAGAGGTAGCTGGTGCTCAAGGTCACAAAATTGACTGGTTGCAACAATAAAAGCTTCCATAACACTCTTGTGTTTTGTGTCTTACCCTAGGACACTAAGGTAGAAAGTAACGCCGCGAAAGTAACGAATTACTTTTTGTGGTAACGGTCACTTCGTTTCATGAAAGGGTAATTGTAACTCTAATTAGTTACAATTTAGTCTTGTGAAAATGTGAATGTAATTCCTTGCTTATTATTTTTTTTAATAACCTGGACAAGTTTGAGTCAGTGCGCTAGCGCACATTGAGTGCCGATCACAGCTGTGCTCGCGTGCTCTTCACTTCTTTGGAAATGCCAGAAAAAGTTGCCCCCGAGTAAATATTAGGGGCGAAGCTCCTTAGGGTTTAGCCTTGTCCGTCCGTCCATCAGTCCGTCCATCCGTCCGTCCGTCCGTCCGGCCGGCGTCCGTGCTCACATAAAAGAAAAAATGTTTGCGCAGTCGACAGGATTCGAACCTGTGCGGGGAGACTCCAATGGATTTCTAGTCCATCGCCTTAACCATTCTGCCATGACAGCGGGACGAGTAGAGGGCTCTGAGTTGTGGTAGTAACTCTAGAGGTGGGGGTGTCATGGATGAAGCGTTGCATGTATCCGCTCAACGTCTATACAGGAGAGGGCGCTGCGGTCAAATGCGTATATAATCGCGTTAAACTTTGCATGTATTGGCTCAACGTTTATAGACGAGAGGGCGCTGCGGTCAAATGCTCAAATGCGTATATAACCACGTTCCATACCACACATTCTCTTTCTGACATGGATGAAAACAGAGCAGACGCCGCTTCGCCCCAATCAGCATCATTCACTACGTGGAGATGCGGTCATTTTTTCTTTTTTTCTTTATGTGGGGCGAGGTCGAAGGTACAAACACGAGCATGTTGCCATCGGCGCCTCCTATATAAGTTACGCTATGCCTGTGGGCTCCGAGCATTCGCAAGTGGAAGGAAAGGGGCAAATAGTACCTGTGGCCGCCATGTGGTGGAGCCAGGGAAGCGTTCGCTAAACTGCCGTGCGGTGAAGCCCAACGCCAGCTGCCAATCATGTTGCCAAGCGACTTCACAAGAGACTCCCAACTGGCAATCCTTACCTCGTTTCGTCTACGCTTCGCGTAAGCTCTTCGGATTCGCTGAAATGCCTTCCTCTTCTGTAGAAAAAAGAAAATTGTGTGTGCATGTCTATGCAGCCTGAAGTTAGTCTGCCTCAGTGGGCGTCTGGTGTCTCAGCTGTAGATGAGCAATTTAGCCAGTGCAGTACAACCGCTAGCCTGGGGTCTTTAACGTGCACCACGCACTAGTGATACACGACCACACACCGGTACGATGCTCATCCAGATTGAAACGGGCAGGGGCGGTGCTTGAACCCAGAATCCCTGGGTCGTGAAGCGCGAGCTTTAGCTCCAGGTGCTCCGAGCTGGTGTGCGCTAGCCTACTCGGCCACCGATCCCGCTAGAAAGATACTCAGAACTGCTGGACGAGCCCCCATTCACTGAAGGTAAACCTCTTCTTCCACACCCATTAGTTCCAAGATATGAAACTAATGGGTGTGGAAGAAGATCTGCAGTAAATGGTTGCTATACTCCGTTTCCCCTTACGTCCGGGCGCAGTGGATTTTACGAGCCATCGGAGCCAATCGGAGGCCGTGTGAGTGTCACGTGATCTTGGAGAGGGGGCACAGCGACGCGCGGAAAGAGTATCACGCGCTACCTCCGCCGAGCGGGATCTAGGATAGCCCGTAGCGTCCGCTGCGTCCGGACGTTAGGTGAAACGGAGCATGGTCTTGCAGTGTGTTTGTCCTCTTTCTCTCTCTATCTCTTCGTGTATCTACCTACGTTCAGCTGGCATCTTTGAGAAGCATGAATCCTGCACTCAGTATTGACGACGCACGACTCACAAACCAAGCGTTCGCGCTTTCGCGCCACTGATTAAATTCGCGCCAGTTCGCGCAACAACAGCGCCTTCTGGTCACGCTTGATTTAGTTTCGGTATTGCGGCATTCTCCAGAAGATTAAACACATAGGTTCGTGAAAAGTTAATTTGGCGATATTGACATTAGTTTCAAATCTTACGTTGATCAATAGGTAAATCACTTGTTGTTTTCATAGTCAACGCAGTCGAGCTCCCAGATGTTTATTTATAGCGTTCACAACAAATATTGCAGAATGTAGTCGAGATAAAATAAGCGATAGCTATTTTGCGCCTTTGTCTTTTGTTCTGCTTATCAAGGTGTATTTTTTATTTTGCAATATTAATATTTGCAATAAAATACATAAAACATGCAGACTCAAATTTTTTGTACAGATTAAAAAAAAAATATTCTTGCGAGGGTTGCTCCTTTTGCAAAAGCATCTTGAAATGCGCCCCTGGTCTGTTCAAAAGTAAATAAACTGATTTCAAAGCACAATAATATTTATTTGGAAGCATGTCTACTTTTTGATTAACAGTGCAGTATCTTTACATAAACCGAAAAATAAATTTATCGCGTAGAAAATACACAGTAAAAATATTTTCCGCGTACCGAAGCATTCACTTTTTCCTTTCGGGGTGGATGCAGGTGGCATGGAGCGTATTGGCATCGTACCGGCCTGCGGTCGTGTATCACTACTGCGTGGTGCACGTTAAAGACCCCAAGCTAGCGGTTGTACTGCAATGGCTAAACTTCTCATCTAGAGCTGGGAGACAAGTCGCCGGTTGAGGCAGAAAAACTTCCAGATGTACAAACATAAACACAACAATTTGCTTTGCAATGCAGACACTAACTCAACCCGCCCATGCTTTTTGTGCAGATCGTTGTATCTCAACACCACCGTCGATCGTGATGAGAGCAACTGTGGACATGAGCCTGGGGAACACAGGACAGTCTGCATCACGGATTTACCGATGGTTTTCTAAACCTCAAACAAGAACTGGTCGGCTGCTGAACTTCTGAGCACATTGACATTTCTTGTGCTTTCACGTTGGGCGCACGCCATAGTGTCATCGTCATCTACAAGAGTATCGAGCACAGTCCCTCGCCATATGCCCTCGCGATGTTATCTTCAGTGGGCAGGACAGCACCGGAGCTATCCGGACACAGCTCAATCCGCTCACCTTTTTTGTGCAGGTTAGTAAAGGTGTCCATCTCTTCGAAGTCATAATTTATGCCCTATGCTGCTGCCTTGCCCCGAAGTGTTGTGTGACGTGGTAGCCGGGTGATTTGATCCATTCTGGCTTGTGATATTGCCGCTTAATGGAGACGTCAAAATCAATCCTGGTCCTGAGATTGGTGAGCAATTGGCTGCAATTTTAAGGAAGCAATAAAGATTTTCGATCACATCCCGGTCACTGTTAGAGAAACACTTAACAAGCCATAATCACCAACACTAGACGAGGCACTGCGGGCCTCCGTGGCACGGGCTGGCGCCTTTCTGCTGTGCTGTGGCTCTCCTGAGACATTAAATATTATTATTATTGACATAAATACGTGGCTGGATTCGATCGAACAAGAAATGAAAGACGTTTACAAATCTCTGTAAGGCGAAATTAAAGCGCAGCTCTCTTGAGGTATTTTGATTTTGCGATATACCGTGCTAAACAATTTGAAAAGAAAGATATATAGATACAAATATAGATCCCTCTCCTCACATACTGGTTCTGTACCCTCCTCCTCTTCCGTGTCCTCTTCCTCCTTCATACCCTCTTCCTCCTCTTTCCTTCCTCCTTCTCCGTCCCTCCCCTCCTCCTCTTCCCCTCTTCCACCCCCGTACCCTCCTCCACCTCCGTACCCTCCCCTCCTCCACCTCCGTACCCTCCCCTCCTCTTCCTCCGTACGCTCCCTCCTCCTCCTTCATACTTCACCTCCTCCCACAGTTTCCCCGCTAAATTTAGCTGGAAAATGACGTCACATGACTTCGTGTCACGTCGTCTATGAACAAATTCAGTTTCTCCACTAGACTAGACGGAAAAATTTACATCACTTTACGTCAACACCAATACTATTCTCCGCTAAATTTAGGAAGCTGAATTGGTGTTGAGGTCATGTGACGTCAGTTTTGTAGCTGTATTTAGCGGGGAAACTGAATGCGCAGCGTTGCATTATGGGACGTCACATGACCTACATACCAATTAAGTTTCTTCGCTAAATTTAGCGTGGAATTGAATTGGTGTATAGGACTGTCACGTCCCATAATGCCACGCACGCGGTTGCTCCGTCGGTGACGCCGACGCCGACGCCGCTATGCTCGGAAACGGGCGCCTAAGAGCTGAGCTCTAAAAATGGCATCGCTTTCTTTGACGGCTAATATAATAGAGAAGTATGAAGAGGTTAAGAAGACTTTTGGACAGCGAGTTGCATTCTGACAGCGAAGGTTGATGATTAAGAAATTCGCAGTGGGCGCAACAACGTTACCGTTTACGGCATAAACGAACCTGAAGGGAAAGAAAGCTACGTTTAAGGGAGCATCTCTGAAGAACGTATTTGAAGATAAGTTGCAAGTTAAGGTGGCAAACGTTGAAAAAAGTCAGAGGCCGGGAAAAAAAGTACCTAATGAGTCCAGGTTTTTAATAAAATTCCTAATAATAATAAAAAGGAGCATAGTTCAAACATTAAAAACGGCTGAAGGGAAAACGAGTATTTATCTCCGAAGTCTACTCACAAAAATACAAAGGATCAAAAGAACCTGTGGGCTACAGTTAAGGACACAAAATGACCTAATGACGCGGTTTTTAGGTTAATGCAATTAATGCAAAGGCACAAGCGAGCTGGAAAAGACTAACGATAATCGTTAGACAATGTTTTACTTCGGTATGACATGTTAATAATTAAGAACGATACGTCTATGTGGAATAAAGAACAAAATCGAAGGGTCAAAGTCAAGGAATCAATGGGCTACGAACGGAAGTGACCGCGGAAAAAATACTTTTAATTTTAGGTTTGTATATCTTACTGCTCGCAGCCTAGCCAAAAAAGTAGAAGACCGCGAACAAATGATACTAGTTCAATCCCCAGATGTAATGGTGTTTACAGAAACATGGCTGAATTATAACATTATCAATTCTTAAATATTCCATATCCTGAGTACGATGTCTTTCGAAGATATATACGCACAAGAGGGGGTAGCGATTTATTTAAACGAGAATTATCCTGAGAATTGTTAAGTGCAGTAACTGACTTAGAGGAAAAACTCGAAAAACCACCACTGCAAGGTGGTTTTCTGAGGTGTATCATTCATCATTTGTGCTATGTATAGGCCTACAATCTCCTAATTAGATGTACTTACAGAGTTGCATTGTAACTAACACTTCAATAAATTTCAAGGTAATTTCATACTGACGGCAGTCCTTAACTTACCATGCACCAATTGGTCAAACTTATCAATGGGCAGTACTGATCGGTACAACCGCTTTCAGATTTAACGTTTTCTCTTAATTTAGTGCAGGTTGCTGACGGACATTACCAGAGGCCAGGGTACTTCTCTCTCTGTACCTGATATAGGCAAAAACAACGCTAACTATTCCTGTTGGTAATATGCGTAACTCCGAATGTCAAGGTGATTAGGGTACCATATTACCAGAACCTGACAACGTGAGTATCACGTAGACACGACTATTGAGATGTCCCTGGAGAACGTGTAGCCTCATTTGTGCAACGTCTCGCTGAGCGAGTCGTTGCACAAATGTGGCTTCACGTTCTCCAGGGACACTTCAAAGTTGCAGTCTACGTGATACTCACGTTGTCGGAGTTCTGGTAATATGGCACCTAATCACCTTGACATTCGCTGGAGTTACGCATATTACCAACAGGAATAGTTGGCGTTGTTGTTTGCACCTATATCAGGGTACAGAGAGAGAAGTACTCTGGCCTCTGGTAATGTCCGTCGCAGCCTGCACTAAATTAAGAGAAAAACGCCAAATCTGAAAGCGGTTGTACCGATCAGTACCGCCCATTGATAAGTTTGACCAATTAGCGCAATGGTTAGTTAAAGTGACCGCGCGCCAGTATGTAAGTACCTTGCAATTTATTGAAGTGTTAGTTACAATGCAACTCTGTAAGTACATCTAATTAGGAGATTGTGAGGCCCATACATAGCACAAATGATGAATGATAATGACACCTCAGAGAACCACCTTGCAGTGGTGGTTTTTCGAGTTTTTCCTCTAAGTCAGTTACTGCACTTAACAGCGTTCTCGGGATAATTCTCGTTTAAATAAATCGCTACCCCCTCTTGAGCGTATATATCTTCGAAAGACATCGTACTCTGTGATATGGAATATTCAAGAATCAGATAATGCTATAATTCATGCCATGTTTCTGTAAACACGCAAGTACATCTGGGGGATTGAACTAGTATCATTTGTCTCGCGGTCTTCTACTTTTTTGAGCACAGGCTGCGAGCAGTAAGAGTATACAAACCTAAAATTAAAAGTATTTTTTCCCGCGGTCACTTACCGTTCGTAGCCCATTGATTCCCTTGGCTTTGACCCTTCGATTTTTTGTTCTTTAATTCTGCACATGAGACGTATCGTTCTTAATTATTAACATGTCATACCGAAGTAAAACATTGTCTAACGATTATCGTTAGTCTTTTCCAGCTCGCTTGTGCCTTTGCATTAATTGCATTAACCTAAAACCGCGTCATTAGGTCATTGTGTCCTTAACTGTAGCCCACAGGTTCTTTTGATCCTTTGTATTTTTGTGGTAGACTTCGAGATAACATCTGTTTTCCTCTTCAGCCGTTTTTAATGTTTGAACTATGCTCCTTTTTATTATTATTAGAATTTTATTAAAACCTGGACTCATTAGGTACTTTTTTTCCCGGCCTCTGACTTTTTTCAACGTTTGCCACCTTAACTTTGCAACTTATCTTCAAATACGTCCTTCAGAGATGCTCCCTTAAACGTAGCTTTCTTTCCCTTCAGGTTCGTTTACGCCGTAAACGGTAACGTTGTTGCGCCCACTGCGAATTTCTTAATCATCAACCTTCGCTGTCAGAATGCAACTCGCTGTCCAAAAGTCTTCTTAACCTCTTCATACTTCTCTATTATATTAGCCGTCAAAGAAAGCGATGCCATTTTTAGAGCTCAGCTCTTAGGCGCCCGTTTCCGAGCATAGCGGCGTCGGCGTCGGCGTCACCGACTGAGCAACCGCAAGTGCGTGGCATTATGGCGACGTGACAGTCCTAGTGACACCAATTCAATTCCACGCTAAATTTAGCGAAGAAACTTAATTGGTATGTAGGTCATGTGACGTCCCATAATGCAACGCTGCGTATTCAGTTTCCCCGCTAAATACAGCTACAAAACTGACGTCACATGACCCTCAACACCAATTCAGCTTCCTAAATTTAGCGGAGAATAGTATTGGTGTTGACGTAAAGTGATGTAAATTTTTCCGTCTAGTCTAGTGGAGAAACTGAATTTGTTCATAGACGACGTGACACGAAGTCATGTGACGTCATTTCCAGCTAAATTTAGCGGGGAAACTGTGGGAGGAGGTGAAGTATGAAGGAGGAGGAGGGGAGCGTACGGAGGAAGAGGAGGGGAGGGTACGGAGGTGGAGGAGGGGAGGGTACGGAGGTGGAGGAGGGTACGGGGGTGGAAGAGGGGAAGAGGAGGAGGGGAGGGGACGGAGAAGGAGGAAGGAAAGAGGAGGAAGAGGGTATGAAGGAGGAAGAGGACACGGAAGAGGAGGAGGGTACAGAACCAGTATGTGAGGAGAGGGATCTATATTTGTATCTATATATCTTTCTTTTCAAATTGTTTAGCACGGTATATCGCAAAATCAAAATACCTCAAGAGAGCTGCGCTCTAATTTCGCATTACAGAGATTTGTAAACGTCTTTCATTTCTTGTTCGATCGAATCCAGCCACGTATTTATGTCAATAATAATAATATTTAATGTCTCAGGAGAGCCACAGCACAGCAGAAAGGCGCCAGCCCGTGCCACGGAGGCCCGCAGTGCCTCGTCTAGTGTTGGTGATTATGGCTTGTTAAGTGTTTCTCTAACAGTGACCGGGATGTGATCGAAAATCTTTATTGCTTCCTTAAAATTGCAGCCAATTGCTCACCAATCTCAGGACCAGGATTGATTTTGACGTCTCCATTAAGCGGCAATATCACAAGCCAGAATGGATCAAATCACCCGGCTACCACGTCACACAACACTTCGGGGCAAGGCAGCAGCATAGGGCATAAATTATGACTTCGAAGAGATGGACACCTTACTAACCTGCACAAAAAAGGTGAGCGGATTGGAGCTGTGTCCGGATAGCTCCGGTGCTGTCCTGCCCACTGAAGATAACATCGCGAGGGCATATGGCGAGGGACTGTGCTCGATACTCTTGTAGATGACGATGACACTATGGCGTGCGCCCAACGTGAAAGCACAAGAAATGTCAATGTGCTCAGAAGTTCAGCAGCCGACCAGTTCTTGTTTGAGGTTTAGAAAACCATCGGTAAATCCGTGATGCAGACTGTCCTGTGTTCCCCAGGCTCATGTCCACAGTTGCTCTCATCACGATCGACGGTGGTGTTGAGATACCAACGATCTGCACAAAAAGCATGGGCGGGTTGAGTTAGTGTCTAGCATTGCAAAGCAAATTGTTGTGTTTATGTTTGTACATCTGGAAGTTTTTCTGCCTCAACCGGCGACTTGTCTCCCAGCTCTAGATGAGAAGTTTAGCCATTGCAGTACAACCGCTAGCTTGGGGTCTTTAACGTGCACCACGCAGTAGTGATACACGACCGCAGGCCGGTACGATGCCAATACGCTCCATGCCACCTGCATCCACCCCGAAAGGAAAAAGTGAATGCTTCGGTACGCGGAAAATATTTTTACTGTGTATTTTCTACGCGATAAATTTATTTTTCGGTTTATGTAAAGATACTGCACTGTTAATCAAAAAGTAGACATGCTTCCAAATAAATATTATTGTGCTTTGAAATCAGTTTATTTACTTTTGAACAGACCAGGGGCGCATTTCAAGATGCTTTTGCAAAAGGAGCAACCCTCGCAAGAATATTTTTTTTTTAATCTGTACAAAAAATTTGAGTCTGCATGTTTTATGTATTTTATTGCAAATATTAATATTGCAAAATAAAAAATACACCTTGATAAGCAGAACAAAAGACAAAGGCGCAAAATAGCTATCGCTTATTTTATCTCGACTACATTCTGCAATATTTGTTGTGAACGCTATAAATAAACATCTGGGAGCTCGACTGCGTTGACTATGAAAACAACAAGTGATTTACCTATTGATCAACGTAAGATTTGAAACTAATGTCAATATCGCCAAATTAACTTTTCACGAACCTATGTGTTTAATCTTCTGGAGAATGCCGCAATACCGAAACTAAATCAAGCGTGACCAGAAGGCGCTGTTGTTGCGCGAACTGGCGCGAATTTAATCAGTGGCGCGAAAAGCGCGGCAACGCTTGGTTTGTGAGTCGTGCGTCGTCAATACTGAGTACAGGATTCATGCTTCTCAAAGATGCCAGCTGAACGTAGGTAGATACACGAAGAGATAGAGAGAGAGAAAGAGGACAAACACACTGCAAGACCATGCTCCGTTTCACCTAACGTCCGGACGCAGCGGACGCTACGGGCTATCCTAGATCCCGCTCGGCGGAGGTAGCGCGTGATACTCTTTCCGCGCGTCGCTGTGCCCCCTCTCCAAGATCACGTGACACTCACACGGCCTCCGATTGGCTCCGATGGCTCGTAAAATCCACTGCGCCCGGACGTAAGGGGAAACGGAGTATAGCAACCATTTACTGCAGATCTTCTTCCACACCCATTAGTTTCATATCTTGGAACTAATGGGTGTGGAAGAAGAGGTTTACCTTCAGTGAATGGGGGCTCGTCCAGCAGTTCTGAGTATCTTTCTAGCGGGATCGGTGGCCGAGTAGGCTAGCGCACACCAGCTCGGAGCACCTGGAGCTAAAGCTCGCGCTTCACGACCCAGGGATTCTGGGTTCAAGCACCGCCCTGCCCGTTTCGATCTGGATGAGCATCGTACCGGTGTGTGGTCGTGTATCACTAGTGCGTGGTGCACGTTAAAGACCCCAGGCTAGCGGTTGTACTGCACTGGCTAAATTGCTCATCTACAGCTGAGACACCAGACGCCCACTGAGGCAGACTAACTTCAGGCTGCATAGACATGCACACACCAATTTTCTTTTTCTACAGAAGAGGAAGGCATTTCAGCGAATCCGAAGAGCTTACGCGAAGCGTAGACGAAACGAGGTAAGGATTGCCAGTTGGGAGTCTCTTGTGAAGTCGCTTGGCAACATGATTGGCAGCTGGCGTTGGGCTTCACCGCACGGCAGTTTAGCGAACGCTTCCCTGGCTCCACCACATGGCGGCCACAGGTACTATTTGCCCCTTTCCTTCCACTTGCGAATGCTCGGAGCCCACAGGCATAGCGTAACTTATATAGGAGGCGCCGATGGCAACATGCTCGTGTTTGTACCTTCGACCTCGCCCCACATAAAGAAAAAAAGAAAAAATGACCGCATCTCCACGTAGTGAATGATGCTGATTGGGGCGAAGCGGCGTCTGCTCTGTTTTCATCCATGTCAGAAAGAGAATGTGTGGTATGGAACGTGGTTATATACGCATTTGAGCATTTGACCGCAGCGCCCTCTCGTCTATAAACGTTGAGCCAATACATGCAAAGTTTAACGCGATTATATACGCATTTGACCGCAGCGCCCTCTCCTGTATAGACGTTGAGCGGATACATGCAACGTTTCATCCATGACACCCCCACCTCTAGAGTTACTACCACAACTCAGAGCCCTCTACTCGTCCCGCTGTCATGGCAGAATGGTTAAGGCGATGGACTAGAAATCCATTGAGTCTCCCCGCACAGGTTCGAATCCTGTCGACTGCGCAAACATTTTTTCTTTTTATGTGAGCACGGACGCCGGCCGGACGGACGGACGGACGGATGGACGGACTGATGGACGGACGGACAAGGCTAAACCCTAAGGAGCTTCGCCCCTAATATTTACTCGGGGGCAACTTTTTCTGGCATTTCCAAAGAAGTGAAGAGCACGCGAGCACAGCTGTGATCGGCACTCAATGTGCCGCTAGCGCACTGACTCAAACTTGTCCAGGTTATTAAAAAAAATAATAAGCAAGGAATTACATTCACATTTTCACAAGACTAAATTGTAACTAATTAGAGTTACAATTACCCTTTCATGAAACGAAGTGACCGTTACCACAAAAAGTAATTCGTTACTTTCGCGGCGTTACTTTCTACCTTAGTGTCCTAGGGTAAGACACAAAACACAAGAGTGTTATGGAAGCTTTTATTGTTGCAACCAGTCAATTTTGTGACCTTGAGCACCAGCTACCTCTCGAAAGTCTCGTCGGACGTCTTGCTTAGTTTCAAAGGAAAGATGTCGTCCGCTGCGCTGAACGCACTCACGAATGCCTGACCGACGCACCGCATTGCGTGCATCTTAAGAAAAATGGAACAGCTGTTCTGCCCTGGTGAAAGTGCATAACTTCGTTGTTACAGACGGAGTTTGACGCTGTTAGCATCGCAAAGCTATAAAAAATGTAATACAGATAATTAAACCTCGAATAAAATCAATGGATGTGAATATATTTTATGAACATATTTTAGCCGGCAAGAGACGTTAATTACACACAACAATTAAATTATAAATTTTTATATCAATGTTTCATTACATTTGAACACATGTCGTGCCTTGGTTGAGGCGTCGGCGAAGTCGGTGAATAAAAAAATGGAGCTTTTGGATACATAACCAGCAGAAACATGAAGGGATCCTCATAAAACAAGAAAAGTGTCGATTAAAACGGAAATGTACACCCACGTAGTGCACGTGCCTACCGTTTCTTGATACCGTGCAAAACGAATGTAGCAAGGGTCGGCTGTACCACAGCTCACTGTTCTTCAACTACATAAAAACGAAAATCGCGGTGTGTTTATGTTCATACAGACTAGAACTTCGTCTGCCTCAACGGGAGTCTTCTCTCCCAGCCGTATGAAAAATTTAGCCAGTGCAGTACGACTGCTAGCCTGGAGTCTTAAACGTGCGTCACGCAGTAGTGATACACGACCGCACTCCGGTACGATGCTCATCCAGATCGAAACGGACAGGGTGGGGATTGAAACCAAAATCCCTGGGTTCTGCAGCGCGAGCTTTCGCTTGACGTGCTCCAAGCTGGTGTGCGCGAGCCCACTCGGTCACCGATCCCCCAGCTAAATGTTAGTTGAGGCAGCGGCAATGTCCCCCCACAGCGACAGCAGGGATTTTAATTTTGCGAAATACGAGCTATATAGGAGTGTTATCTCATACTCCCACGTAAGCAATGCAAAACGTCACGCTTGGATCGCCTAATGTCACAACTCAGACTGTGTTTTTTTAATCTAAACATATGTTTCGGCATCGTCATTCGCTGAGCTGCCTCCGTGAGTTGCGGTGATTGGCTCTCCGAGTGTCGTGCGGGAAAGTAGACGCCCGGGCTTTTTTTCGAGTATATAGTCACTATAACCGAGAAGGCGCCCGTCGACGATTGCGATAGTGCTACCGATAGTCGTCAATCATCAAATTATTGATACTGCTATCGATAGTATGCTATTGATAGTCGAATATCGTAAAACTATCGACAGTCGACTATCGTGAAACGCGATAGCATACTATGAATATCATACTACGAATAGCGTACTACGAATGTCGAGAAACTATCGATGTCCAACTATCGTAATGCCCGGCAGTTGGTGCTTTATTTGGTGACGGACGAAGAACGTCCTGGAAATGTAGTGTAGCTCGGACAAAAACGCAACTGCAGTTAGGGACTTCCGCATAATTATCAAGGAAAAATATAAATCCTGTTGGAAAACATCCACGAAATGGTAGAAATGTTTTTTTAGAAACTATTGACAATAAACTATTAAAATATGTATGGTATACTATTGAAAAACTATGAATAAAAAATATCAACTTAAGAAGTTGTTGACTTTCCTTTTTTAGATCACTTTCCGTGTTGTGCTTTTAGCTTTTTATGAGCTCATCAGAAAAATGGATATCTCTGTAGCCCCTGATAAGTAAACTATATATGTGTTGCATAAATCCTGAACTCTGCTTGAATGTAATAGTAGTGATGGTGACCAAAAGTGCAAGTATGGGGACATGACTTTTCCCCGATGAAAAGATAAGTGTAACGTTTTTTCGAAGCAAACAGTTTGCAAGAAAGAAAGGAAACAATTTATCCTTTGGGATTCACAAGCCTTTTTCACCGAAATAATGCCTCATTGCTAACAATATCGTTACTTGAATTACAATTTTCGGTTTTATCATTATTTTTCATCCAGTTAACGTTATCTTTCCATACTTACTGTATTTGAAGAATGGAAAATTTAAAAGCATCGGTAACTATGTTTTCTTGGTATAAGCTTTTTATCTGGGAATGTTCAATTTGAAGTCTGCACAATAAAATTTATGTTACATTTATTGATACAAATATATTTATTTATAGATTATGTGACGGCTTCTGTATTTTGAAGTTGTATTTTATACCAACAGGTAAATATTTTCCCAGACACCTTTGTTATACTCTGCCAAAATAATACCGAACAAAAAGTGGAAACATATCATAACATACAAGCCTAAGTGCCTTCGTCAACAGCTAATTCCTAACTTTAGGGAATTCGCCATAAATGGCCATAAGGAGAAAAATAAATTATGATCCCCAGCATAGTGCTCATTTTTACCTGTCAGTGGTCATTCCTTTGAAAAAAAAATGTGTCAATTGGATAATAAAGAAAACACAAGCGTGAAACAAACTTGTAAAACACTTGATGTGGTCTTCAGCGACTGATTTCCCTAGCCCCAAGAAGATAAACAAGAAAATACTGAATATACTAAATAGTTTTACAGATGTGGACGTACTAAAATTTGAAGCCTGATATCTGAACCCCATGAATATACAAAACAAGTGCGCAGAAAAACTAGGTAACCGCCATTTCTGTTTTACTTCTAAATTATTTGTACGAGAATTAAACTTTTATGATTTGTTTCCTTCAATTTCATGCTTTTCCGAAAACCACGCTCTGTCTGCCCGTACATATCTGACGTCATTACCTTTTTCGTTAGTGCTTTAAGTTTCCTAACACTGAATAGTTTTCTGAAAGCTGGCTTTCGATATATCGATAGTCGACTAAAAGCCAACTATCGATTGTACTATCGATAGCACTATCGATTGCCACGTTCTATAGTACTATCGGTAGTCAACTATCGATAGTTTTAGGCACTATTGATTGTTTTGGAAAAAACTAATATCGATCGTCAATTTGAATGCCATAGCATTCTTTAGCTACTTAACCCGGTTTTCGCGATACGCTATCTGGCCTCGAATGCGCTGCGCGGCGGCGCGGCGCCTCCGCAACCGCAGGACGTCCGCATAGGCACGACATGAGCATTCGCAGGCGCCGCGCGTATGCGGACGTCGTTCTCGACGTCATCCGAGGCGTCGTTCTGGAGGTCGTCCTTGAAATCGTCCTAGAGGTCGTCTTAGAAGTCGTCCTTGACGTCGCCCAGCAGGTCGCCATAGAGGTCGTCCTAGACGTCGTTCTCTAGGGCGTCGTCCTAAACATCGTCCTTCAAGTCGTCCTAGAGGTCGTCCTCTGGGTGCTGCGCACCCTAGTGACGCCACTGCCCGTGGGTCTCCCCTCGGTTATGCAGGAGCAGAGTTAGCACAAGAGTGGGCTCCACGGTGGGACCGCGTGGGCATGCCCAACTTAGGCTGCCCGTACAATGCCTCCGTGGGTCCCACGTCGGCGCTTTTGGGGGCAAGATTAGCACAGTTGATCTCTCGAAAAGAGCAAAGCGTGGGCATGCCCAACTTGAACTGCCTGTGCAATTTACAAAATGGAACTTTGCGCTGATATTAATCATATTTGGTTCAAGCTCTGGAAATAAATCATAGGGCATATGCTTAATTTGACACCAAATCCCTTATCATTCTAATTTGAGGCGCGAGAGAGAAGTTCTGGGTTTACCTGCCTTTATTACTAACTTACTACTCAGTGTGTATGTAGTAGAGGCCGTTTTACATTAGGTGGAATTTTTTTACTAATGGTATTAAAATTTAGGGTGAATTCCAAACACTCTCATCCCAATGTCGTTATCTGTTCTAAAACTCGGTATCTGTAGTCGGTTCAAGCTGGGTATGTATACAAATTACCCGTTGAATAGGCAGTATATGGAAATGTGGAAAGTTTTCTGGTACATTTCATTCACTTCAAATGCCCAATTTCTTTATGGTATAGCTGAGGAGGAGGAAATAACTTCCACTAATGCGGTTTGTGTGGGTATGTTATACGGCCAGGGGGACACAATAAATAGCGCTAATCCTCGCGATAAGTCGAATAATTAACTAAAATATCTCAATTAGCTTAATAATTAGGGAAATAAACATATGGTTCCAATTAGAATTGTGCTGAACGTCATCAAAAACCACCAAACTTGAATCACGTGCGAAGAGTGGGGTGCCCCGAATTTATTACTCTTGCAACACGTGCAATGTTCGCGGAGGGAAAACGCTCATGCTAATCTAATTATCCGCATCTTTCCACCGCTAGCTTTGTGTCTGTTGCACGAATGGTAACTTTAGTGCCATCCCCGTGCTTTCTTAATACTTCGAGTCGTTCTAAAATCGACTGATTTGGAGGTTTTCGATGACGCTCAGCAAGTTATTAATTGGAACCATATGTTCATTTTCACCAATTAAAAATGTTAAAACTGAAGAAAGAATAAACATGTAAGACGAAGACAATATAACCCCACATTTCGATTGTGTCGCCTTCGTCTTAAATAATTATTCTTTCTACAATCTCAACACGGAGCAACACGCTCTTCGTTCATTGAACATGTTAGTTCAGTATCCAACCTATTCTGAGGATTAGTCACCTATATTATGTCCCCCTGGTCGTATAACTCACCTGAACAAATCCCATTCTTGTACCTTTCACGGATTGCGTAATATGTCCGAATTAAAATTAAACACCGTGTATAAGTATCAATCTGAGGATGGTCTTTTCAGTGGCACACGAGGAAAGTAGGGGAATGATGAAATTATGAAAAATACCACATCCTCTCGGGAATGATGAAATGACCCCGAACGGGATGAGATCCCCCGGGTGACCTCATACTCCTATGGGCAGCCCATGCAGGTCCACTGTGGGTCCCATAAGGGAAGCCCTTGTGGGTTGCCCCCTTAGAACCCTTGTGCCCCCCTCCCCACGAGGGGGGGTGCTATGTGGGCTGCCCAAGCAGACCCATTGCGGGTCCCACGAGGGCCCAAGGAGCTTATGTGGGTTGCCCAAGTAGGTTCCCTGCTGGTCCCTCCAGGGCAGCCCAGGTGCGCTGCTCAAGTGGGCTACTCATGTGGGCCCCACTTGGGCCCGACTTGCAAAACCGACGTGGGACCCACGCTGGCTCCCCTTTTAGAGCCCACTTTGTGTTACTTGGGTTACTATAGCACCACTTAAAGGGGTGATGAAACGATTTTTCAACTTTTTCCTTCTTAGCTTTCCCCTCAACTCACAAATCACGCATCTTACCAAACATGTCAAGAAGACGGAAAGCGAGGGACTCGCCTCTTGCTCGAACCCTCGTTCGTGTATCCGGACACCGTCATTCTCCTCCTAGAGGAGTAGCCCGTCGCTCAAAACTCGGACAAAAGTTGCTTTCCCCACTCCGTTCCCCCTAAGCTGACAGTGCTGTGGAAACTACGTGCTTGTTGGGCCAGCCACACTTTTGCCACGTGATCACGCTACCTCGCGCATACCCACCCGCAGGGAATGAGGTCAGGCGATAAAAGCGAGGCGGCTGATTGGTCCGGCGAGCGCATTTCTTCCACCGCACAGTCAGCTTAGGGGTGAAGGGAATAAGTGAGGTCCGGTGTCGTGTGACGTGCGTTTGGGGTGGGTGACGTGCTTTGGGTGAATCGGATGTATCACAGGGAGCTATCGAAGGGAAGGAGGTACGAAACAGTCCGCTCTGTTTTCAAATTTTCGTACCGAAAATCAGGCTTTTGACTTTCTACCTTCTTTCATTTGACCCACTATACGATATGCTATTAGGAAAATCCTAGTCAATTTAATTTATCCTAACGCAAAATTCATATCATGAAACCTGCAACTGATAAAACGTTGTTAATGTAATGATCTACATCTGCGACAGGTACCGATGAAAGTTCTTGATTATGAAACACAGATAAGAAAGAAAAGGTAAATATCAATTTTCAAGCTTGTCATCTGTGGGCTCCACGCGTTCAGTCTTCATGAACAGAAAAAAAAATGTTAAAAAAAAATCTTTTTTTTTTTTTTTTGCCAATGTAACTACAGTTATGTCTGGGTGCGAAACGGCAGAATTTTCGCTCGTCAAACGGTAAATGCGCCGCTTGTTCAAATTGTCAGTGAGGAAGACGTTGGAAAGATTCGTTAAGTTATTTTTGTAGCTTTTATGTTCCATTTTTTCTTTCAATGGAATACTTAGATCTTGTTTTGCCCGAAAACCTCAATCAGTGTTTGTCTTCTAAAGATTGTGCTCACGTCTTTCACTTAAATGCTCGTTCGGCAACAAATAAACATGATTCTATAATATCCCTTCTAGATCAGTGTCGGGTTTATTTTGATCTAATAATGCTTACAGAAACGTGGTATCAGCAGGACGCTGATATGCTTATCATACAGGGTTACAAACATTTCTTTTTAAACCGCAAAGAACGACGTGGTGGTGGTGTTGCTATTCACGTAAAAAGTTCTATTAAATGTGAGTTGATGGAAACCTTTTCTGAAGTTACATGTGATTATGAAGTGTTAAGTCTAAAATGTGGAAACAGTATTGTTACTGTTTTGTATCGTCCACCCTCGGCAGATTTTCGAAATTTTATTTCTTTTCTTGAAAAGTTCTTAGATTACGTTTCTGTAAATAACTATCGCTTGGTCCTAGGGGGGATTTTAATGTAAATATATTAGAGGATTCAATTCAAGCAAGAACGCTCACTAATACGCTAAACTCTACGGGCTTTCAAAACGTTATTACATCCGCGACAAGAGTCACATTATCCACATCAAATGCAATTGATCTTTTTATTACCAATACTTCTACCAAAGTCAAAGCCGCTGGAACCATTAGCAGCGATATCAGCGATCATTGTCCAATTTTTTTTCTTGTATAATCACGAAACGCAGAAAGAGACTAGTTCGAAGGCTACCGCCACCTTTCGGAAAATGTCAGACGATTGTCTACTTGCATTTAGGGACGCGGTCTTACACTGTGATTGGACCCCTATTTACTCTATGATAGATGCGGATGAATCTTATAACGAATTTTTACACATTTTCAAAGAACTTTATGACTTGCATTTTCCGGTCAAAACAGTAACTGTAAATAGGAAGATAAGGAAACCATGGGTAACCCCTCTGCATATAAAAATGATGCAGAAGAAAGATCGCTTATATAGGGAGTTTGTTACTTCAAGGAATCAGGACACGTTATTGCGTTTTAAGAAATTTAGGAACAAATTAACGTCCGAACTAAGAAAAGCGAAATCGTCATACTATAAGCAAAAATTCTATGACGCCACAAAACAGCGCCCTGAGGTTGTCTGGAAAGTTATAAATGAAGTTCTTAATCGCAATAAGGTATCTTCTTGTATAGGAGAATTAACCGTAGAAGGTCGATCTATGTCGGGAGAGTGTCTGGCAGATTGTTTTAACGCCCACTTTACAGATACGCAGACTACTACCTACGATGACAGTGCCATTCGTTATGTCAGTCATGTCGATGACACTTTTTTCTTGAGCCCCACCGACGAGAAAGAAGTCTTTAATACATTCTTAGGTCTCAGAAACAGTAAGAGTAGTGATATAGACAAGCTTGAAATAAAACCAGTTAAATTTGTAATGGACATTATTGCACCATGCCTAGCGCATATATATAACTTATCATTATCTTCCGGAATATTTCCCGCAAGTATGAAGTTTGCTAAAGTCTCAGCCATATACAAAGGTGGTGATAAAAACATGTTAAAAAACTATAGACCTATATCCGTGCTGCCTGTTTTCTCTAAAGCACTCGAGAAAATTATTCTTACACGTCTCGATAACTTTTTGTAAAACATTGCGTGTTAACTGACAATCAGTTTGGTTTTCGAAAAGGTAAATCAACTGAAGCTGCGTTGTTATTTCAAAAGGAGATTATATTACAAAACATAGAAAAGAGACTTATTACATTAGGTGTATTCATTGATTTTAGCAAAGCATTTGATGTTTTAAATCACGAAATTTTGCTTGCGAAATTAAATCGTTATGGCGTCCGTGGTGTGCCACTGGCTTTACTGAAATCATATTTACAAGATCGGAAACAGTGTGTTGTTATTGATGGTCATTGCTCTTCTTTTCGAAATGTACAGCAAGGCGTGCCGCAAGGTAGTATATTAGGACCTCTTTTGTTTAATGTCTTCATCAATGATATTGTGAATATTGATAATGAAGCACAGTTTATTATTTATGCAGACGATACAAGCCTGTTTTTCTCTGGTAATGATGCTAATGCAGTAATATGCAAAGCAAACTCTGTTCTAGAAAAGTTTTCTCAATGGTCTGAGGTAAATCGGCTCAACGTAAACGCGACAAAATCGAAGGCTATTTTATTCAGGGCTACCAATAAACCAATCGTGGTAAATCATACTATCCAACTTGGCACTTCGGAAATTGAACTAGTAAATAAACACAAAACTTTAGGTGTATTTTTTTCGGAGCACTTGACGTGGGAATCTCATGTCAACTATCTAGTTGGTAAACTTTCTCGTATTGTCGGTATTGTCGCTCGTTGTCGGAGTGTTTTACCCCCAACATTAAGCTACAAATTTACCACGCTCTATTTCAGTCGCACTTGAACTATTGTCATCTCGTGTGGGCTACAACGACAAAAACTAATCTTCAAAATGTACTACTACTGCAAAAAAAATAGTACGCTATATTGCGGATGTTTCGTATACAGACCACACAGAACCTTTGTTTACAAAATTTAGAATACTTCCTGTTGCGAGCATGTACGAATACCGTTTACTCTGTGCGATTCGTTTTTCATCTCAAGCATTTGTAGATTTTTTGTACATTATTTCAGGACTCAAAATGAACGAAAGTAGTGTTAACACCCGCCGTACAGAGACATATGTGCTTCCTCAATCTCGCACAAACTATAACTTTCAGTCACTACATTATAATGTACCATGCTTATTAAACAAGTATATCACAAATAACATAAACATATACACGTTAAACAAAAAAGATCTCCGCTTGTATTGTGTGTAGCTTCGCGTAGTGGGATTTTGAATTGCATGTTTTTGCTGTGATTTTTTTGTTCTTTCTTATGTATATATATATATATACATATATATATATATAACATATGTTTTTCACTGTCAAAGCTGCTGCCAATGTAAAGGGATCCCAGACCCAGTCAAGCTGTTTTTCAACAGCTTTTTGTCTGGCGATCCCTCCAGTTTTCTGGAAATAAGGATTTAATTTTGCAGAGGAGGAGGGGGGGGGGGGTCTCTGGGATGCTAGGGGGGGGGGTATTTCCAACACGAAACCTGCCGCCCTGCGTGTGCCACTGATGCACGTTCGACGTGCATTCCTTCCTGTCAAAGTGGTTGTTCTTGGAAAACGATAAATGAAAGCTAGTTTAGAGCCTGCGAATTGAACAGTGCTCCTAAATAGGACGTTCAGTGAATACCACCTATCCATTAAGTAGCAAGTGTGTGAGCGTGTTATATCCCCGTCGGACGGGCTAATTTAGTGCGTTTTCAACGGAGTGCACTTCGCCTCTATCGTCATTTGTGTAGTGTGCCACACGGCTTTTTTCTGAAGAACACACTCGGCTTCAAGTGAGTTTTCTTCTTCTTTATCTTGGCTTGTAATTATCGATCAGAATCATCCAACTGCCGTCTCTATTGTCAATTGACATAACGTTGTCTTGTAACGTATTTTTATTAAAAAGTATCAATATTGCCGAGACATTTATGCCTTTACCTTTTTAGTTGTCTAATTTATTTATTTATTTACCCTAAAAACCTTTTCGGGCATTACGTAGTGGAGGGGGGGGGAGGGGGGGAGGACATTACATAGTGACAAAAAGATGACGTTGGCGCAACGTATAGTAACAGGGTAAACGTCTGGGCGGAGGTGATCGACAGTAAGGCTGCGGTACCACGGCGGCCATCTTGAACAAGACATTAGTTGAACCACCAGGGCGGCGTTGGCTGTCCGTGTGAGGAAATGCTGCGGAACCACCGCGCCAATTTCGAAACCTTTTTTTCCCGTCGCTTGCGACCTTGAGTTTCCCTCTCCGCTCTTACACCCCTCCTTTCACGTGTTCACCCTCTGGCGCGTCGCGCGTCCGTTCATTGTTCAGAGGACAATGTACCGGATAATCCCCAACTGAAGGCCCCCTGCCCCAACTTGTCCAGCTGCCAAGTGATCTGAGCGAGATGGGGTTTTGCAGCGGTATGGAAAAGTAGGACCGCCAATTTTGAACATGCTTTGAACTATGCTTTTTCGAAGTTGTACAACTTGTGTGCAGGGCTGGCAAAGGCACGGGCGAGAGTGCGTAACTGTTCACAATGCTTGGGTTGCAGGAGCACTCGCGCGTAGAAATGGTAGAAAGCGCTTTCCAAAACCACGCGCCCCCATTCTCCAGCGTTGCACGCCTATGTGTGAAAAAGGGTACACCTTCGATAATGCGTCAACGTCTCCCGACTTCGTGAGAGCAACAGGGTACATATGAGTGCGCCCTGGGTGCCGGCCGTACGAAAGAGACGCCCTGCGCTTCCTGTCACCACTGCCTTTTCTTGTACGCACTGGCCATGGGCGGTTCTTTTATTTTTACCACCGGATAGCTTCATGGGGTTTTTGAAAATACAAACCTGCTCATCGTACTGCTGCACTACACCTGTGTCAGGCCATTGTGCTGTAGTTTGAGATTGGGACGGTGTGGCTACATTCTTATTTCGTGTGTAATGCCATCATAATATCCCTTTGCTGCGAAAGGGTAAAAAAAATGGTAGGATCGGCAGCAAAAGTTCTTTCAATGCCCGAATTACGATGAAACACCAGTAAGATCTAGTGTAAACGAAATGGGCACAATAAAAAAATCCTACAACAAGATGGTGGCGTCTAACGTAGTGAATTTAGAGTGTTTGTAATAGCTATAACCGTGATAATAGTAATAACAATAATAATAATAATACTAACGGAAGCGATGTTGTTCCCTCTGTATAGTGGTAACGTTACATTCAATTTGCCAGATGTGTTGGGACCTCTGATCACGAGTGGCTGTGAGGTATTACTGGGTCCGGACATTTCATCGGAGCTGTTTCATCGAACACCGCCTGGTTGACCAGTATAAATAATAGGCGAGGACAGCAATGTTATAATACTAATTTTAATTTATTAGACTTCGTTTTTCAACGGAGTAGCGGAACTAATAAGAAAAAAAAACTTTATTTTTGTTTCCCATTATTTCTTTCATTTTCATTTTTTTTATGTAGCTTCTGAAGGTACGAGACCTAAAAAAACAGAAAACGCAAACTTGACATTTCTCGAAACATCTAATCATCGGGTGCAGCGACGGAGGCACGTCCCTTAGAGGGCGAATCTTCGTAATCAGTCACATTTTTCAATAAAGTGATTGTAATTGTAATCGGTAATTTTTTTTTCAGTAACGCGTACAAGACTGGCTGTATGAGACGTTATTTCTGCTTTGGGTTGCGATCTTTTGAGACAACTCCGAAAACACAGTGCATTGTTCCTTCTCACCGTTGCGATTACCTCCATCTTTCAGAATGAAGTACGCGTTCGAAAATAATCGTGCCCAGGTAACCGCAGCATTCCTCGATCAGAACTGAACCCGGAGCTACGTTTCTTTCAGCTTGTTCACCATCGATCGATTAGCAATGCTGACCTTGTAGGGGCTTTGCCAGGTTGACCCCTCCCCCCACCCCTAACCCCACTCAAAAAACAAACAAAAAAAAGCATTTTCTAGAGGACGAACTATTGTGGTTGCCCTTGTGACGAATTCTCCTTGACGCATGTTCCGCTGTAAGGAGCGGGCCTGTTACCAGTCGGCCTGTGATGAATCGTCATGTGACGAATGGACCGTCCTGCATCGAACAAATATTCCTCCGGCTGCAAACCTACGGCCATCACGTCTATAAAAGAAAAATGACACGGAACTGGAGGAAAATGAGGAAAAAGGGTCCGGGGAGCCGGGGGACACAACTGGTCGCTTGAATCATCGCCAGAACGCGGTCAGCTTTCATTCAGGGCGCAAAGCAAAAAAGTACCACGGCTTTTTTTGTTTTTTTGTTTTGTAGAAAGTCACGGCCAAAAGAAACATCCTAGTCGACACTGTATCAGATGCTAGATCCGGACGCATAAACGTGAGCACACATGTGTTTGACGTTGTCCTGCGGTTACACAACACTCGGAGCCGGTGCCCAAAACGGTCTACTAGAACGCGTTTTACGAGTCGCGCTCCGCATCCCAATGCGAGCTACGTGTTCGCCGGACCAATCACTTGCCTGCCTTTTATCACCTGACCTCTCTCTCTCCCGTGAGTATGCGGAGAGGGGGTGACCACGTGTCGCCAGGCTTCGGTTGAGTGGTCTAAGGAGCGTGCGGCTTCCACCGCACTGTCAGCGCGCAGTAATGCCAAAGGTACAGGGGTGAGCGCATTCCCACCGGCGATGTAAGCAGTCGCGCGACGCGACTAGATGGCATCGCAAAAAGATTAGATGGTCACACCGGCGTGCGCGATGAGCGAGTCCAACGCTTTCGTTGGCGAGTCGTTTCTCGAAAACTCTCGCTCCGAACGCCGTTGATTGGGGAATTGTAGTAGACCGTTTCCGCAGCCCGCTAAGCACCCGGATAGCGCTCCGTAATCCGCCACAAGACCTTGAACTATGCAGATAAGGCTGGCGGCGCGCATGCGCAGCTGCGGCACTAGGGAGTTTTCGTAGACCGCGTTTCCCCCTCCGCTAAGCCCTCCGCAACGAAGCAGCCGCTACTGCGCCGGCGCGCCGATGGCCTTGACTGTAGAGTTCCGGCTAGCGTAGCTGGTTGCGGAGAGCGTTGCGGGACAGCGGAAACGATCTACGAAAACTCCTATTTTCTTCAGGGATACCGTAGCGGAGGAGAAAAACGGTCTACTACAATTCCCTATTGGCTCAGCCGATCCACGACCAAAAAGTCGGGTCAGCAAGCGACTGCTCAAATCGCGTCGCTTTTTGCCCGCGATGGTCGCTTTTGCAATAAAAGTTATCGCGCGACAAGATCGCATCGCCGGTGTGAACGCACCTTTACACAAGCAGGTGAAGATGAGGGGAGGATTAGAAGAGGGTCCCCTTTTGTGTGTCGCCACGTCGTATCCTGGTCGCTAGTGTGCCCCTCGAAGATTAGCCCGTCACTCAACATTTCTACAAAAGCGACTTTCCTCCCCCTCTCACAAGTGGCTTTCACAGTACTGCGCGCAATCTCTCGAGCTTTTTCGTAGAAAGTAAAATATTCCTATTAGTTAGAAGGAAAACATACACACAAAAAGAATAGATGGACGTATTGGGTTTCTGTCTTGTGTAGTCTTGTCTATTTCCTAACAGCCTCTAAGGCTGCCGTCTGTGTGTTTAGAAGCACTCGAAAGCTTGGGAGGTGTTTCTTTGTTCTCGACTTTTCACCTTCTCGCCCTTTTCCCTTCCCTTCACCTATATAAACAAAATACGATGGATACATTTAGTTTCTAGTTGGAGGTCTATGTGTTTCTTCCTCGAGCGTGAATTGGGAGGTGAGTAGCAAGATTTATTTTTCGTAAGAGTTTAGATTTTTTTAATTCGTGCACAGTGTTACAAACTTTGTATCTGTCGCAGACATGATCTTCTCCAACGGCCCAGCGTCGCTAAATGGCTACCAACTGATCGGCGACTCGATGTTGTTGCGTTTAGCGGAACACTGCTCCGGACTAAGGCGACAACAAATTGGTACGTATAATTCGTGGGCGGCGGAGAAAAGCTCACGTCAAAACCGATGGATGCGGAGAAAAGCTCATCTGCCTTTTGACGAGTGCGGGGAAAAGGTCACCTACGAAATCTAACAATCAATACTTGAAATTCAATATTCGCGGCCCTACTCTGGGCCTTGATTTCTTTTTCTGTTTATATGTCGCACTTTGCTTTCCGCTCATTCTGCGCTTTTTTGTTTTCATATTCGTATAAGTATTTCTAAAATCAAGTGTTCTCAAATATAGAAATTACAGAGAAGATGCAAGCGAGCTGGTGAACTTTCAACATTGTAAAACCCGAGACGTAGGACAAAAAAAGAAGAAAAAGGGGACAACACAGACACAGGTCTGTGTCTGTGTTGTCCCCTTTTTTTCTTCTTTTTTTTGTCCTACGTCTCGGGTTTTACAATGTTGAAGTGTTCTCGTTCAACCCCAGACGTTCCCTTCTGTGTCCGTTCCTTAGACTAAATGTTTTTTTTTTTTAATTTTCTGCACCAGTCTTAGGTTTAAAAAACGCCATGATTATCTACCACCAGTTCGCCTGCGCACTCACAGTGTTTTCATCAGAAGACTGGCTTACTTTCTAAGAAAAAAATGAAGAAGCAGAAGAGTCCACAGTTTTGCAGAATGCATGAGAACAACAAACAAAGTTGTCGACGCGTCTTTTTTCTAAGCTGCTTACTTCCACATGGAGACAGCCCCCAAAAAGTGACAAGTCCGTCTTGGTCTACATCACCGAAAGAGGTCATTGGTTATCACAAAGCAAAGCAAAAAAAAAAAAAAGAAAACGGAGCAGAATATTGTTAGTTTTTATGCAAAAAAAAAAAACTATTTACAAAGGCGAGAAACAATCCGGCCAGAAACCATACTGTTCGATAAAACGGCGTTATATGAAACGGCTTCGATGAAACGACGTTTGATGAAATGGCCTTGATTGAACGGCGTCAATGAAATGTGTGCACCCAATTCTGAACGTTCTGTCACGGAGCGACAGGCTGTGAAGAAAAATTGTTAGATCGGTTCGCAGAATCGTGGGTGAGCTTTTCTCCGCACCTATCAAAATTCTGGTGAGCTTTTCTCCGCATCCGCCGGGTTTCCGGTGAGCTTTACTCCGGTGACCTTTTCTCCGGGATTCATAATTCGTAGGCTTGCCTAATGCATGTATGCCGTCCTCCTCTGTGTGTGTATCTGTTTTTTTTTTTTCATTCCATATCATGACATATCCTTGTTTTGAACGTCCTTTTCTGTCGCAGTGAGCTCTACGTTGGTGAGCGGGGCCACAGCAAGCCAGCTGCTTGATGTGGTGATGGAGGCGCCTATCGCCCCGCGCGTAATCCTGATGATCGGGACCAACGATTTGCGGGGCGAATGTGACGCGTGCAGCCTCATCTCCGACCTGGCCATCATACTGGGATGGCTTACACTTCATGCGGAGAAGGTGGTGATACTGACGCTGCCTCCCATTGCGCTGCATCACCGACGCGGTAGAAGCTGGCAAACAGTCAACAGGGTGAACCACTGGATCGCTCACTGCGGAAGCAGTAAGTGCGGAACTTCGCCGGTTCGACAATTTGCCACTAATTTCGTTACTGTATCGATCGTTCTAGGTGTCACCATGCCAGTGGAGATCCATCGACCTTTCGTGGTGCGGCGGACGAAAGTGCGATTTGACATGTATGCTAGGTAAGTTGTTCTAGCTTTACTGAAATCATGGAATCATAAGAGGCTTGCGCAGTTTGATCAAATTATAACAACCATTTCTATCAGGCGGTATGCTGGCAGAGGACGGCAGGACTTGGTCCACTGGAGCGCGGTTGGCATGGACGCCGTCGTGGGCTTACTGCACGTCGCCCTGCTGTGAGGTGCAAAAAGCTCGAAGTACCACCATCTCGATGAAGTGTCAAGGCTAGTTTGCATAGTAGCTACCAGCTGCGATACGTGTGATTGACTTCATGCGAGCTCATGAGACGCCCAATGCATTTAGAAGTGTTCTTTTTTATACACACACGAGTGCTGCGCTTACTGCGCGTGCCAGTGCAGTGAACGCAGAGCCTGTATATGTATAAAAAAGAACACCCCTAAAAATACTTGGCGTCTGATCTGCTCTCATGAAATCGCAGTCACACGTATCGCATCTGGTCTAGGGTGCCTTAGGGTGCCTTCATGTGCGCTTTGCTTAGGGTGGTGGCATCTCGCCATTTTGTCCCACACGTTTATTTTTATTTTTTGTTCAGAAGCGCGTGAAAGAGCGTGTCCCTGCACGCGTTTGTGGCGCTGACTGTGCTATCGCGACATTTTGTTTTCGTCGATTTCTTTGCATTTTACCCGTGAGCGCGTGCTGTCGGCATCGGGTACTACAAAGGGTGGCATCACCCTAAACAGAAGGACATTGAGGCACTCTAGGGTGCCTTCATGTGCGCTTTGCTTAGGGTGGTGGCATCTCGCCATTTTGTCCCACACGTTTATTTTTATTTTTTGTTCAAAAGCGCGTGAAAGAGCGTGTCTCTGCACGCGTTTGTGGCGCTGACTGTGCTATGGCGACATTTTGTTTTCGTCGATTTCCTTGTTTTTTCCCCGTGAGCGCGTGCTGTCGGCATCGGGCACTACAAAGGGTGGCATCACCCTAATCTGGTCGCTACTGTGTGAGCCGGCCTTTGGTCGTGGCTGTGGCATTCTAGTCGCCATGCAAAACCTGCACGTCTATACTTCGTTTCACCTTACGTCCGAGCGTGGCCGTTGTTATGAGCCGAAAGGCCAATCAAACTGCGCAAAAAGCGCAACGTCATGGTGTGCTCTCTGCACTTGATATGACTAGCCGGCGGAGAAGCACGCACGGAGAGACGGCGAATACCGGCTGGTCCTATCAACTGCAGAGAGCACGCCATGACGTTGTGCCTCTTTCGCTGTTTGATTGACCCTTCGGCTCATAACATCGGCCGCGCTCGGACCTAAGCTGAAACGAAGTTTTTTTTTATAGAAAACAAGGCTCATCCATCCGTCAGGCGACATCGCAGCATGCAACCGCTCGTGGGTTTATCTCGCCTACGGTGATTTTTCAGCGTTCGCGGGGCCTCGACAATCGGCCTTTTTTATGTCCCGTGATCAGTGTGTGCGCTCAAGTGTTCATTATGTGTGTCCAAGTTCAAGCGGTGCGTGTTGTTTTTCGAACCGTGTCCGAATGATACAAAGTTTCACGTTTCCATTTTGTGAGTGAGTGAAACCGGTTAGGGCTAGCATTGACCAAGCAATGCTAGCAATGTGTCTGCTCAAGTTCAAGCAGTGTGTATTGTTTTTCTACCTGTGTCCGAATAATACGAAGTTCCACGTTTTCATCCTGTGAGTGAAGCGAGTTGGTTAGTGCTGTGCTTTGTGCTTGTTGACGCGATCAACGTTGGTGCTTTTTGAGTGTGAGTCCTCGAACGTCCGCAAGTTCCTCATTTTTCCCACTACATTGGTGGGCTCAAGTTCAAGTTATAACTGGTGCGTGCGGTTTTCTTACTTTTTTATTATTTCTTAGCTACGAGTTCGAGTAAGGGCAATGTTCACAGTGAAGTAAGTTGGTTGGTTGGTCAGTGGTAGCATTCTTGCACGTTCGCTTGTTCCGTGTTATTTCGAAATAATATCTCCATGCTGCTCTCTTGGCAAAAAAAATTTTTTTCTTATTAGTGCAGTGTACTTTTGGTAAGGTCGCGCAGTGTTTAGGTTGACAAAGTTCAGGAACGGCCGGCGTGTTACTTTCTTTTCCTTTTGCACTCAGCCCTGCGAGCCTGATGTCTGAAAAATCTAATAAAACATCTGTCCATCAAGAATTGCCTGTCTGCTTTTTCTTATGTCAGAAAACGACAATGTGTTTTTGGAGGCACGACTGAAACAGCTGACACCGGCGAAGCTGCCGTAGCGATACCGACTGCAATGTTCGTCGGAGACGCTGCACTCGTCGCAGAAGCGTGTACGTGGGGCACACGGATTTTATTGCTGTCGCAACTTCCGCTCCTAAAGCTGACGGACTCGACGTGATTGTCTCAATGGCGAAAGTGTGCGACTTAGCGGTGATTTAATGCGTGTGAGAGTTCCGTGTTGCAATTCTAGCATTTTGCTATCGAGTGCGATCGTATAACAATTTGGCAACGCTGCGATTCGAACGTATTGCGACAAAGCCACGTCTTGATCAGAGCCCCCTGCTCGCCCTGCTCCATTCAGTGAGTTTAGCCGCCCTAAAGGCGAGGCCTCATTGCTATTGCCGTAAGCCATCCTTCGGACCACTCAAAACACGTGCCTTAGCCATTTAACTATCTATCATATTGTTTTCAATTTAATCTTTAATCGCACCTGCTCACCGTCAAAAAAAGTAAAGCCTCACAGGCGTCACTCCCTGAAGCACACGACATTTCGGATGGACCCGCCGGTTTAGAAACGAGCTTTATAAAACGCACAACCATTCTCCCCGGTCGCAATAGCGCGCAAAACAATGAGATAAACCTCCGAAAGCAGTAACAACCGTCGAGATACCGAACAAAACAAATTATTGACGGGCCCAGAACTGCCATCGAGTCTGCTGGGGGATTGCAAGTTCGCCCACACCAAACGCGCCGCACGCCAGGCGGCGCTAGCATAATTCAAGACGTTTGCATCCTATGGGTTAGTGCTAGCATTGAAGGCTTTCTTCGAACGCTAATATGGAAATCATTTCTTTGTTGCTGCATCGCGGCCAAAAATATATATGCTCTTATCATTCTAGCAGAAGAATGTAACGAAATTTGTCCCGTTATTATGACCGTGTACAGTAGAAGCCGACGTCACCTTTTCTATTCCGTTCAGCCCACCTCAAAAAAAAAAAGTAATTTTTTTTAATAAAAAACTTTTTTTTTAATTTGTAAAAGTTTAGAAAAAATTAATAAATAAAGTTTGTGCCTTGTTTATTTTCTTTTTTTACGCTGCAGAACAACAACGCGCTCCGCGTTTTTGTCGAAAGTTGGGCGTCTTGTGCCGGCGCGACGCCCACCGCTTTCCGCCCCCCATAAACAGGCGACCTGAACTGTAATCAAAGCGACACAGACAAGACGCAAACACGAACTGCAGCCAGCAGGAAGGATACTTACACGAGCTTAGTCAGCGAACGAAAAGAAAAAGACAGACATACACTTCATGCCAGGCACACAAACAAAGCAGGGATAGTTACAAGAATGAGAGGGATGCGAGCTTAGTCAGCGAACGAAAAGAAAAAGACAGACATACACTTCATGCCAGGCACACAAACAAAGCAGGGATAGTTACAAGAATGAGAGGGATGCGCACACGAAGGCAAGCAGTGTACAATAAATACACGAAAACTCGCAGCAACCGAAGGACGACGCCGCAAACACGTGTACGCGCACACGCACCAAAAGCACGTGGGTCACGCGCACGTATCGACACGGAACTGGCAATTTTGGTGATTTGAAATGTCGATATCGATCGCGTAAACGATTGTATTCAGCAGAGTGTGCACCGGCGGAACCGCGCATAAAAAATAATTTGACAATATAAACAGCGACCGTAAAATCCTCCTAAACGCTATATCAGCAAAAAGTACCGTATTATATGTAATAATTAAGCACATTCTACAAGGCCGGGTTTTCTATGCACTTTTTTTTTGCGCGAAACCAAGTGTTCAACCAGTTTCCGAAGCTGGCAACCACAGCTGCAAGCAGCGCCATCCTTGATGTATTCCTGAACTTCGCATAGTCACGTTTCGACCGCCATCACAGAGAGGGCGCAACACGACCTCCAATTTATAATTCCTGTCTTTTTATGATTTATTTAATATTCAGGCACGATCATCGAAAGTGTGAGCTGATAATGAGGTTCTGGGACAGTAAACTCTATTTTGTACTAAAGATATATGCCTAAATGTCTGCCAAAAGGGGTCCAAATACTCGTTTTTGACTATCAACAAATTCGTGATTTGGCCTATATTCAAACTTTTTTTATAAACAATCCAAGTTGAAATTTAGAAAAAGGGCCTCTGTATGCAAAGCAGAATATGTTCTTCTTTGCGGGCCTACAATTTTATTCAACTATGCCCATCCCTAAGAGCTGTACATCTGTACTACCAAGTGAAGTTTCCCAAAATTGACTGTTTTTGTCAATTTTCACGTGAGCATTCCGAAAAAAGTTTAGGTCATATTACGATGAAATTTAGCGTAGCTCTTTCGACTGTAATTGCAAACACATGTAAAAAGTTTCAAATAAAATGACCGGGTAGGTGCCAAAAAATTCGCGACTGAATGTGCTTCCGCGAAGTCAGTGTTTCTAAATTGAATATCTGTCAAAATAAACTAAAAAACTAAAAAAGGGCTTCTGTTGACAATGAACGCACTCTTTTTCTATAACATTCTAAGATTTGAAAGAAATTGCTTCAATAGTGAACCCTGCACCACTGTATTACGAAACCATGTTTTGCCGAAAAGGCCAATATTCGCGGGTGCCCACTGAATTAGCTTTTTGCATTAGGAAAACAAATCATACATCAAAAGAAAGATAATGTTGTACACTACAAGATGATATATAACACATAATTTTAGCAAGCTTGAACACGCCACAATCGCATTTCAAAAACGCGCGGAAAGCGTCGTATGTCATGGCCGCCGTGG
>JAZHYW010046656.1:0-26021 GCA_037355805.1 Ixodes ricinus
TGTCCTTGTTACCCGATTTGTAGACTGGAACGACCCTTCCCACCTCCTAGTCGTCCAGTAAGATGCCAGTAGAAAGTGATTGTGAGAACAACAATGTCATGTACACAGCAGATATACGTTTGGTATTTTTTAAAGTTTTGAGTTAATTCCGTCAACGCCGGCTAACGATTAGAGTTTTATATTTTCAATTATTGATGAGATGCCATCTACAGAAAATGTAAGAGCTGGCATAGTTGATACTGCGTTAGAAGGCATTAAAGAAGGAGGGACATCGGTTTCTTCGGTAAACACGGAAAAGAAGGCCGAGTTAAAAGCATTGGCGCACTCAGTGTCAGTGACTATTTCGCCCGTTGTGTTCGTTAGGCTAATGACGCGCGTCTCTTGGGGATTTATAACTTGCCAAAATTGTTTAGGATTGTTAATTAAAATCTTTGGCAAGTCATCATAAAAAAGGAATGCTTTGCGTTACGTATAGATACCAGATAGTCGTCTTCAGCTGCATAGTATTTTTCCCATGCGCAGGGGTTTCCATTCCGCGTGGCCAAGCGGAAAAGACGTTTTTTTGTTTTGTTTTCTAGTTTTTTTAAAGACTGTATACCAGAGTTTTCTGCCGATTCTCACGGAACGTAATTATTGAAACGAATTTATTCGCAGGTTCATTTAATTTATTTATGAACATTATCCAGTTTGTATTAATAGAGCGATTTAGAAATGATCGCTTCAAAAATTGGAAGGTCCCTGTTTATTACTTCATAATATCCCTTATCATAAAGACGAATTCTTTTATCGCGTGTTTGGCGTCGTACCGGGCAAAAGTTGAAGGTAGCATGAATTATTTTGTGGTCGCTGATTTCCCGGATATAAGTAACCGATGATAGGCTGTCGGGATGACTGGTTAGTATTTGATCTAAGATGTTTGCAGACTCCCGTGAAACACGTGTTGGTTCGGATACTAGTTGAACAAGGTTAAAATCAAGACATACGTTAATTAAATCTTTTGCGGCTTCGTTGCCTATAGCTGAGGGGACCTGGTTGCTCCAGTCTATTTGCGGGTAATTAAAGTCTCCAAAGAGAAGGATATGCGCATTTGGGTACGTTGAGGCAAATTCACTAAAGATCTTATTAAGTTTACAAGAAACGTCAGGAGAATTATTGGGAGGCCTGTAGCGGACTCCCAAAAGAACCGTCTGAGGTGAAACTCGACATATGAGCCATAGTATTTCAAGGTCGGATGTAATGTTAGGAATAGAACATGACAACTGGTGGTGTGCGGCGATAGGAACACCTCCTCCTCGCGTGGCTTGGCGGTCATTTCTATAAAGGCGGAAGTCCGACAAATCGGCCAGAACGTCAGCATCAGTGATTTCGTTGGACAGCCAAGTTTCGGTTAATATCAACAAATTACTACCGGAGGACAACACGAGATTAGACACAATTTCTCGTTTCGAAGAAAACTACGCGCGTTGGTGAAGATTACAGAAAATGAAAGAATAGTTTCGGTAGAAATCCGAGAGGGGGCTGTTATTTCCTTCTGACGGGACAATTTCTATGTTGTTTCTTTTACAGTCTGTGATGGTTCATCAAAAACATAACGTTTTGGGCCCATGAGTAGTGTTTTAAACCGCAAAGAAAATGGCGCATTTTTGCTTTTTGAAAACGCAAGTAGGTGTTTGCGAGCATTTTGGACGGGCCGAGAAAAGTCTTCGCCAACACGGAAACTTGTTCTTTTGAACATGCGGCCACTAGATAGTATGGTATCTTTTGTCTTATAGAACGTGAATTTAACGATTACTGGGCGAGGGCGGTAAGATGTATCATGTCCAAGACGATGTGCACGCTCTATTTCTTTGGTGTCTACGGTTATGTTCAAGTGATCACGACAGTGCCGGATGACGAGTTGTTCAGATTGGGCAAAAGTTTCTGATCCAGCGGAGTAAGGGATACCATAGAAAATGAGGTTGTTGCGTCGAGAATGATTTTCGGCATCGTCGAAGCGCGCCTCCAGGCCACAGACCAAACGGGCCGTCTGAGCTGTTTCGATTTTTACATTTTCTAACTCGGTACGCACGGGGGCGAGATTTTGATAATGATTTTCGAGCGCAGTTATGCACCCACTCAAATCTGATATGGCTTTATCTGTTGTTAAAAGCTGGGTTTTAAGGTCTTGAACCTCTGCAAGTAATTTGGATTGACCGTTGGATAATTTTTTTAGCTCCTGCTCGGCTTGTACGGCGTTAGTTTCAGGACCAGGATTAGTTTCGATGTCACCCGATTGCAACAGCAAGGAACGGATGGTATGGAAGCACTCAATCGAAGTAACAACGCAACACTGCGGGCTCGGCAGCTGTATCAAAAAGCAATTACTTGTTTTTTTTTAGAGAAAAAACTGCGCAGTTTACTAACCTGCACGAAAAAGTTGAACGGATTAGTGGTCTGTTGTGGCACAGCCACCGAGCCCACAGAGCCATATCGGCTGCGTCGGCTGGTTTATAGTGGGCGAGTAAGTGGTTGTTCATGACGATGGGGCTCTCCACACTTGGCCGAGGATCAATTGCTTGAGTGACGAGTCTGCCGGACGTGACGAGGCGTTGGTGATAGCGGGATGGTAGCCACTTGCTTGATTTTCGTTGCTCCAGATTGTGCATGTTGTCGAGACGTCCGACGAAGCCAGCACCGGGAGCAAAGCGCGGAGAAGAACGAAGGAGAACATCTGCACAAAAAAGTTTAACGGATTAGTGGTCTGCGTTGTAGCACAGCCACTGAGCCCACCTCGCATTCCAACAGTGAGTAGAGACAAAGGCGGCTATAGCTTTGCGTCTACCCACTAATAATTGCAACCAGAGCTTGGTGTTCTGACGTCCCCACTTGCCCTCATCTCCTCTCCCCCATTTTCTCCCTGTTTACATTTTCGCTGTCACTCAAGGATACAGCGAGGACATCACGTCAGTTTTCTCGGGAGCTGAACAGCTAGCACAACCTCTTGACACGCATTAAATTTATAGACATTCATTCTTGCTTCAGAAAAGCTGATGAAATAGCTATAGGAAAGTTTATCGATGAATTATGTATGTGAAAGTTTAGTTTATAACATTAAAAGACAAACAACGCAAAAGACGAACACCGACAGAAGGGACAAACCGGCGCTGTAGGGTGTTCTTTTTGTCTGTGTTCATGCATTCTTCTGTACATCTTTAAATAGGATTAAGAACACTCCCAAGCTTTCCTCTTAATAAGTATAACGTCTTGCCCGCCATATATATTTTGTGCGCAGTGAGAGACCTGTTTGTAGAAACTGTTCTTGCCATTTGTTGTGCCATTTTATCTCGTTAAGGTGAATGCCTCACTGTCAGACTGTTGGAAAGCGGTATAGTTCAGAGGTACATATGTAAAACGCATGAAATGGAATTTCGCAAAGTGGGAGTTGTCTGTGAATCATCTAAATGTTATTTTCCAAGTGATTCCCAAGTGATTCCTTGTTTCAAAACTTCCAGGTGTACTTTTTCAAGCCGGAGACTCCCGACTCAAGCAACTTCAATGTGTAACTGAAGAAGGAGGGGGAACAGGCAAGTCCAAGTCAGTGCAAATCGTTTAAGTATCAGCATCCGTCGCAACTTGCAACTTGCACACGCCCTATCACTCGGTCCAGTGTCTTTAGATGGTGTGTTTATCATGCTAAAATTTCATGAGCATAGGTCTCTGGGCAAAAAAATTCGAGCCAAAGTAATCCTGTTGCTTCCGCGGCCAGGAAGGGAAACAAACCTTTTGGTTCTTCTACTCGCAGAGGGCACAACATGAAACAAAAGCTTAAAAGCCTTTTCAATATGATCGTCCGAGAGCAGATTCAGCATATCCGAGCATTGTGTGCTACCGTATTTATTTATTTGAAAATACTGCAGGTCTTTCTCAGGCCCTGGCAGGTTACAGGCAACAATACACAATAGTACCATATACAACGCTAAGAAGAAAAGAAACGACAATACATAAATACATAACGACGGAGAACATAGTACATTAAAAATTCAATCAAGCAATGACACAAAAATTAAACACTAACAGTTTTCATCTCATTCAGCAAAGGGTACTCATACAGAAATACATGCTTTCATCACATTACATTCAACGAATGCTGATACAAAAAGATGAATTTTTAGGATATCCTACATGTTAAAATCAATGACATTTTGGCTATAAAATCTCCTAAAAGTGCATAGTCAAACCATCTACGTACGACTTCGTTTCGCAAATTTTGATTAATTCCTCCAGCAACAAATTCCAATCTTCAATGCTATGAACAAAGAACGAATACTTGAATGTGTCATTATGGCTGATGTACGGTTTGATCATTTTACTGCGGTTAGTTCGATTAGAGTGACTATGTGGTTTCCTCAAATAATTATCTGCTCTCATTTTAAGGTGACCATGATAAAGTTGATGTATGAACTTTAAGCGCGCAATGATCCGTCTAACACCAAGACTTTGCATTTTCGATTGTTCAAGCAAATCGGACATGCTCTCCGCGCGCTATATTTTGAAAAAATAAATCTTAAACCCCAGTTTTGAATTTTTTCTATACCGTACGAAAAATATAGTTGGTGAGTAGCTGCGTCAGACGCAGCTACGTATGTGTGAGTAGCTGCGTCAAACGGACTGTTTCTTTCTGTTTTCGTCCCTGTACCATTATTTTCTTGAAACCTACACTCATGAAACTTGAGCACGACAAATTCAGCATCTAAAGACAGCTTTGTGGAAAGTTTCGTGGAACTCCCTTTAGCGGCCTACTTATAGGAGTCTTTTTACGCCCAAATAGCGCTTGGGAACACCCTGTATATGGAAGTGAGTCACAGAGAAATGACCGTTTGGCCCTGTGCACTAAACTGACTTTAGTGATATTTGTCTAGGTACTTACTCAGAATGTTACCGCTGAATTGTTGCTTGGGAAAGCTGTGTAATTGGGACAACAAAGCGTGGTGTAATATAGATCTTAACAGGATATAAAAACTTGCTAGTGAATTTATGGACTTAAACACAGCACCAGTGGGGGTCGTAGATGAGAAAAGGTGATTCCACTTTCAGGTGGCTTGGGGGTTCACAAAGAAATGAAAGACGTCTACAAATCTCTGTAACGTGAAATCAGAGCGCAGCTCTTGAGTTATTTTCATTTTGCGATATACCGTGCTAAACAATTTGACAAAAAAACATGTATATGTACAAATATTGATCACTCTCCTGACATACTGGTTTTGCACCCTCCTACTCTTCCGTGTCCTCTTCCTGCTTCGTACCCTCCTCCTCCGTATCCTCCCCTCCTCCTCACTCTGTTCCCTCCCCTGCTCCTATCCTCCGTACCTTCCCCTCCGTCCTCTTCCATACCCTCCCCTCCTCCTCTTCCATGCCTCCTTCCTCCCACAGTTTCCCCGCTAAATTTTGCTGGAAAATCGATGCCAAATGACCTCAACACCAATTCAGTTTTCCCACTAAATTTAGCGGGGAAAATGACGTCACTTGATTTCATGTCACATCACCTATGAACAAATTCAACTTCTCCGCTAGATTTAGCGGAAAAATTGACGTCACGTGAACTCAGCACCAATTCAATTATCTGCTAAATTTAGCGGAGAAACTGAATTGGAGTTGAGGTGATGTGACGTCAGTTTTACCGCTAAAATTTAGCATGGAAACTGAATGTGCAGTATTGCATTATGAAGCATCACAAACCTACACATCAATTTAGTTTCTTCGCTAAATTTAGCGGGGGAATTGAATTGGTGTATAGGTCTGTGACGTCCCATAATGCAACGCGCGCAATTACGCTGACGGCGACAGCGACGCTGCTATACGCGGGAACGAGCGCCTAAGAGCTGCGCTCTAAAGGACATTCGTACACTGCGAACGGCAAACGTAACCAGACGACAGAAGAATAGGATTACAAATAGAACCTGCATTGTGGGGTTGAGTTCGAAAGTAATACCTTATTCGTTAAGTCATTAACATTTAATGAGTTACCTATTAATTCGTGGTTGTCTTCTTCCAGATGGGTTCCTACTTTGGCGCGTCCGTGTTGGCCATTGACCTGAACATGGACAACTTCACTGATCTCCTTGTGGGTGCACCCCTGTACTCCCTCCAAAGAACAAATGGCGACGAGGGGAAGGTCTATGTCTACCTCAGCAATGGTGCTGTGAGTATCGTACGGCTGCGCTTCTCTGCAGGTTCTTGCTGTTTTGCTTGGCCAGACCACTCTTTATTTGCAAGGTCGCGGCCAAGTTCCCGCCTCAGCCTTCATGATTTGAGTAATTTTTTGCGTCTTTATCAAGATTATATCTTAGGTATAGGGTTAGCATCGATGCTTTCATCAAAGTACAGCATACCCTTTTGCAGTTGGACAGTTGTATCACAGTTGTGTTGCATTTGTATCAGAGTGTAGAGCTTACGAATACCATAGTGATGGAATGTGCATGCACAAGCTCACCAGTTTTGTAGATTTTCTAAGTTAATCAATAGGGGTGCGGCAGGTATACGCCCCGTGTGAGAAAGGTTCAGTTCAAACTTAGTGAAGTGGCACTAGCATTTGTGCTAGTTTTATAAATAAAGTGGGTCTAAAATATTGCCTTGCTGGTTTTTCTCCTGCCCGTTTCCCGGTCTTAAAGCCAGTGATCGGTCTTTGGTTGAACATCTACTTACTTGGCCAGGAAGGCAGATTTGTCAGGCTTGAATTCACGCCGGTTTACTAAGGCCTGGATTCATGAGAGTTACAGCCATGTCTCGTTAATATGAACCCTGTTAAAAGCAGAACCTGCTATACAGAATACATTATCGGGGACAAACTAAAATATTAGTGGTGTACAGTAGCCTCTGATTAATTCAAACTCCAGGAAACCACGAATATTGTTTGCATTAATCGAAGTTTGAATTATCAAAAATTCGTGTAACTACAATGCAAGATAAAATTATGATTTACAAAGCAAATATTTGGTGATTTCCTCGACATAGGCAAGTAGGCCTACCTACCGACCATAAGCAGGTATGCCACACGTGAAACATTTGTGAAACGTATGACATAGGTTTATTTATCCCTCAAAAATATTGCCTATCGTGGACTCTTTCGAAAGCACATGACAACTGAAAACAAAATTAAGTTTGTTCATAGGCCAAGAAGCTGAGCGATGAAAGCGGGCACCGCGCAGCAGTTTTCATAGCAACTTGCACTGACGCTGTGACATGGACCTGTGCCATGCCACCACGTCACAGCGCCCGCGCAAGTTGCCTGTGAAGTTTCCGCGTGGTGCCCAATTTCGTAGCTCAGTGTGCCTTGCATGAGCCCCATTGAGTGCGCTTCTCACCGAGCACCGGTACCTTGCGAACGAGCAACATCTGCGGAAGCTAGCGCCGCGGGTTTTGCTTCTCTGCAGTGCACCGGTGTTCGGAAGGGAGCGTTGAATACATTAAAAACATAGCGGAACAACCAACATTTTGAAATTTGTTTCAATTAACCAGTAGTATGAAATATCCGAGTTTAAGTTATCGCAAACCTTCTGTAGTTTGTTTTTAACATTTGAATTAAATGCAGAGCTAAGGCTCTTTCGAGAAAATATGATTCTGTAGCACCAGGGAACTACAAAAGTAGCATTAATAACTATGGCGTGGTTCTTTCTATTTTTTTATCAGTTTTATCATTTTCTCTGCTTTTTCTTTTTTGGTATTTTATTCTCAATTAATTTCTATACATTGCTGATTGCTTGTAGCAGTGTGCTTTCTAAATATGAGGGAGAGTGATAAGCGTGACATCTTATTACAGAGCCTACAGTTACAAGAACTCAAAATCATGGGCTGTCCTGTTCCTGGGGCTTGATTTGGATCTACCATCGTCAATATCGGAGATCTTAACCTCGATGGTTATCCAGGTATTACCAATGCTATTGCTTTTTGCACAGTCTGTCAATTATATAACCTGTATTTAAAATTAGTACATCAAGCAGCATCACTTTCACAGAGATAAAGAGCTTTCTTTTTATTTAAATCAATGCATGAAGACAGTACTTATGAAGCCATAGACTATAAGAGCATAGCTCTGTTCTGTAGTTTTTAAATAAGTGATGTCTTGATGATTACGAAAGGCAAAACATATGGGCACATAATATTGTGCTCTAGAATGGTCTTATTTAATGCACTTAAACTATGAGGGTGCTATGAACCTATCGGAGAATATTTTGATGGTGCTACTCAAAATATCGGGTCATTAATTTTGAGTTTCTAATAAGAAAAAAACTGGGAAGCTAGACTCTAAACTGAGAAAGACTGAACTGAGTAAGTTGAAAACTATCATGAATATTGCATAAAGTCATGCAAGCTCTAAAGTTTTTTTTCTATGGTACTGAGTAAAGGTTTGAATTTATATAGTCAAATGCACAAATTGCGTGCAAAGTATACACCTTTCCAAGAAACACTCGACCCCAGGGGCAGCAAACCGTTTTCGAGCCCAGTCACTGGGTTTGAGGCTAAACTCTCACCGGCGTCCCCGCTAACCCTAACCGAGAGGACTGTGATTTCGATAGGCGCAGCCTGCGTAGGCGCAGTTTCAAACAAAGCTGGCGGCTAAATTCTCGTCTTTTCCCGCTGTATTTTGTGTTTCATGGTGCACGTATTTTCCCGAGGTCATCGAGAAAGCATTGTACCACATTTGAAAGAAGAAAAAAAAAGCAATAAAAAAACCTATAAACTATTTTTTGTTGGGTAGCGCGCGACAGAACGAATGCGACTTGAATAGTTCTAGTTTTTGTGTGTGTGTTTTTACGATAAATTATGACGGCTCCGCGCGATTCGCCGCATGACAAACGACAAAGCGCTTAGCTGTCAAAATCAAATTACAACAGAAGAGAGCCGAAAGGCATGCATTTTTCACACTCACAAATAACGTGTTTACCGGTGGACAGCACACGGGCATACAATTTAGAAAGTGTTAACATTAGAACAATATATTGTACGTACCACACGATGCAGCGTTATCCGAAAAAGAATTTATTTGAGAAAGATCTCAAATAACACAGTCATAGTCGACGACAGTCACATCTTGACGATCGGGCGGAATCCAAGATGACTTCGTTTTGGGGCACGTTTCGTGGAGAGCTTCCTTTTTTCACAACAGCACCAAGTCAAAGGAACGAACGCGACTGACCCGTTTCCACCCCAACCCGGACAACTATTTTTGGAGATGACTCAGGATTCTACGCGGATTATCTCTGGGAGGGGGAGAACAATGTTCGCAAAATCGCGTCGAGGGTCGTTCGACGTCATTCACCTCCTTCGTTTCCCATGAATGCCAAACAGAAAAGCTTGAATGGCAGGCACTTACCAGCCTTATCTCTCACAATGGAAGATAGCACAGAAAGGGGTACGCAGCACGCATAAAAAAAATTAAGTGGAAACTTTCAAGAGGGGCGAGAAAACGTCGAATGCAAAACCGCAAAAACACAGGTAGAGAACCGCGCTGAGCGGGTCTTCACAGTCCAAGAGAGTGGCAGAAAATGTCTAGCTGATAGAGGGCGCCGAGAGTCGCACTAGCCGCATCAGCATCAGCAAACATGGCGGCGGCCTAGAAGCGTTTTTGGAAAGGTGTATAATCAGCACAGTTACTTACTTTTTGTATTATGCTGTTACTTTTCAGATGTCGCTATTGGCTCACCGAATGAGCACGGCTACGGCCCTGTGTACATTTACAGTGGCGCAAAGGATGGCCTGAAGACTACACCTGCACAGGTAAAGTGTTTGCTCATATTTTACTGCTTTTATAATGGGTGTTAGGAGATGGCAATATGTCCTCATCAGTACAGCATTTTGTCATCATAACAATTGGGAGCTTATAACATAAAGTGGTGTGAGTACTGATATGAATTTACCTTTACAACATTTTACTAATGCCATAGTGACTTCAGAGGGGGTCACGCTACCATTAATGATAAGTATTAGACATTACTTTTATATTTTATATCACTATAGTGGCAGATGACTGACTAAATCTTGTTGCCCGGCATGCAGATCATAGAAGGGAGATCAACCAAAGGCTGTCTACATGGTTTCGGTATTAGCATTTCCAAGGCAATGGACATTGATGGGAACAATTATCCTGGTAAGTTGACATTGCTTACATAACACGATTCCTGAGATTTTCATTGAGACTTGCTACATATTTGTTGTGTTTCACAACGCAATCTCCGGAAGAGTATAGGGCCGGAGACTGAGGATATTCTGCACCATGTCTTTGACAAAATGGTGGTCGCCACTCTGGGATATTTCTTGAGACAGTATCTCATGTATGCTTTCCAGGCCGTTACATTTTAGGCATTTTCACTTCCAAGCTTCTTTGTCCATATGTAGAATATAAACGGGTGTAAAAGTTTTAAATATGAATAAATAATGAATCTATTTAGTACGTAAAAATCGACTTCAGATGCTGAATTGCACACAAAATATGCGTGGAATGTATGTATATAGTCTCTAGTGACAGTAATTTACGTAGGTTCCAAGTTTCTATTATTTAAGGAACGTTTGTGACAGTAATCTGTGCATATCCTAAACCACTGTGAGAACACTCATGCAACAAGCCACAGAATGCCTTTGCATGGTTATGCAAAGTAGCCAGTGACATGAGAAATACCACTCTAGAAGGGTAACCAAGACAACAGGTATTGTTTGATTTCTTGCCAGGAAGTTTTTACCTGCAGTGACTAACAGGACTGTGAAAAAAAGGTTTAATTATTAGGGCGTTATAAATGCAGCAAATACTTACCCGTGCACTTATGTGCCAGTGCTAGCACAAAGTATACTCACAGAACCTGTAGAGCAAAGCGGCTTCTAGCACCACAGAAACAATATCCTCTAACTGAATGCAGTTTGAAGTACCAAAAATATGTTGTATGTTTATCATTCATATTAAATATTTGTATACCTCTACCCATATTCATTTAAAAATTCAATATCTTTTGCAGATATTCTTGTGGGTGCGTACCAGTCGCACCAAGCTTATCTGCTTCAGGTATGTGTTCTTGCACTTTGAGTTTCTCCTTGTTTCTGGTAATGATACCTGCAAAAGGGACAAGACAGTAAAGCTGTCACTTTGCTGTTTTTAATGGTGACCCCTTAGGTGGTTTTTCTTCACACATTCTTTATTTTAATTTTAATTTTTCAGCCTTTTCTCTTTTTTTTGTGTTATGAAACTTCATCTGTTCTTTTATGGTCCTGAAATTCCCTGGGAGGCTTTTACCTGGATAGAAAGCGTCCCATGTCTGTACCACTGTCTCTAAGCAAAGCACTGTATTGCATCAGTGAGGTAGCAATGTTAACAAAGTTGAATAAACTTCTTGTTTGCCATTTGTTATTTTATGTTTAGTGGCACTATTAGGAGCAATCGGTAAAATTTTCACAAATGACAGCTTTATGTAAGTTTCTAGTATAATTTCTCTATTTAGTCATTCAGCAGGAGCATTAGCAGTCTGAAATTTAGTATGCGATTTAGCTTTAAGATAAGTTGTCAATTTGCGACTAGTCATTAGGACTGACTTGCAGCCAGGAATGCTTTGTTCAACTCTCCTTTTGTGGATGTATCACAGATGTAGTAAGGAACACAAGGAAGAAGCTAACAAATTTATTGTCAGCCGGGCAGAAAGCTATCCTGTGAATGTGAGCATGTATGTAGCATACCTACATACCTTTGGTATGAGGGACACTGTGTGCCTTTGACAGTAAAGGATACAGTCAGTAAGGTACAGGTGAAGGACCCGTACGCACGCCTGTATTCCTTTGACAGTAAAGGAAATGAGGAATTGAATTTCTGCCAGGTGGAAAGCTGTTCTATGGACATATGCATATCTGCATGTGTGCCTTTCATTTCTAGAGCCATGCCCGTGGTTCAGGCCAGGGCTTGAATCGAGATTGACACCAAGCATGTCTCCTCCAACAAGCCCAACTGCGTTCGGAACAATGTGGCCTTCTTTCTGCTTCCCCGTGACGCCTTGCATACAATATGACGGAAAGTATGTGCCAGAACAGATAGGTGAGTCTGCCCGACAAACATTTTTTCGTAATTATCGCAAAAACCTAAAAGGGACAACCCAGCCAAAAAAATAAAGTGTTGTATTACAATTTGTGCTTGATTTCGCAAGTTGTGGAAAGCACTACCAAAAATGCAAGAGCGTAGCTTTACAAGATGCCCTCTTTTCTTGAGCACACCTGCGAGGGAAGTTTTTTCTACAGTCACGTGCTGAAACCTGAACCTCACGCCATATTGCACAGAAGCTTTGAGATAAAGTGTGCAAGCTCTCTTAAAAGCCTTGAACATTCTGAAATAATAATTTTTTTCATTGTTCCAAATGACTTTGCATTATCCCTTACCGATCACCTTGAGCTCGCGCCCATACCCACACGCTTAGAGCAGGGCCAAGTGATCAGAAGGAGATGGTTGATTGGGCTGGAGAGCGCATAGCTCTCAGCTTAGGGGTAGAGCACTGCACGGGCCGGGGCCAACCTGAAAGCCCGGGCCCGGCTCAACCCATGGGCCGGGCCGGGTAGCACACATTGCTGTCGGGCGCGGGCCAATCTTAGGCTGGAAACATGCTTCTTCTCCCGCTATCGAGGTACCTCCAGCCAGGCCGGGCCAGATCAGGTAGGCATGCCATTGGGCCGGGCCGCTAGAGTGCTCTACTTAGAAGTGAACGAAGTTGCTATAGCAAGTACACTTGGAAACGGTGAAAGGCACAATTAATTTTTGTGCACCTAACCCCAAAAGCACATCCTGCAGACGGCCTGTAGACGACATGACCTGTCCAGGATGTCCTACGAATGTAACCACATGTTGTCTGGGGAAGATTGCCAGTTTCCTGGAAAAGAGAATGCTGCATTGCAACAGGCTTTTATAGTTTGAACTGAGTGCTTTTAAAGCTATAGCTTTATATGGGAACCCTCCTCGAGCCTTTCTTGCTCGTGTCTGTCTGACCGCATGGCGTCGGAATGTCACGTAACATCAATACTTCTGCTAAACTTGGCGGAGAAATTTACATCAGAGTTTCAAGTCTCTGTGTAATGTGACACCATGACGCGACATGACATGATGTTAGGTCATGTAACATCAGTTTATTTTCCATTAAATTTGGTGGGGAAATCGTCACGGCCTCACGTGACGTCAGAGTGTCATGTGATGCGACGGCACAATTTCTCGCTAAATTGAGCGGGAAATATCTCCGCCGAATTGTGACGGCGAGTGCTGCTCGCTAAGATCCCCGGGAATTCCCATCACAATTTCGTTGCGTTTGACGACATGTCTAAGCCGGGCGGTTTCTCTCTGCAGATTTTGAATTCACCATCGAGATGGACACCAAGAAACTAGAAGCCCATCGGGGTGCGTTCGAGCTGCCCAACGACAGAACGGGGATCAGTATTCGGGAGGTGTGGCCCCTACAGCGGGGCCGGGCCATGTGCTTTCCCCAAAGCGCCCTCGTTTGTGTGAGTTTGAAACACATTCTGTTCTTGCACGGCAATCATTTTTAAGTGCCGTGTTCCCTGGCGTATAAGTCGTGTTTTTTCCACACGGAACGTGTTTAAGAGAATGGGATCCACGAGAAAAGTGTAACGAAACGCCACGGAAAACGTTGCAAGACGTGTAACACATACTTTGGAGGACAATTTGCGTAAATAGTGGTAAATTAAATGGAAGATGAGGCACTTTTGCATTTAAGAAAAAAACACTTGTATTGCTTTCTTTTGGCCTTTAGAATAACAGATATCACAATTAGGTTTCAATGCGACGCGCCGGAGAGCCATAAGAGCAGTTTCAAAATAGGGCTGAAGCCTTGGACAGCCAAAGGATCCGTCGATGACGTAACGTACAGCGACTGTCTTTCGCGTTTTCTCGCGTTTTACAATACTTGCGCAGCAAATGGTTTGAGTATTCGGATTCACGGGGTAAAAATACACCAGAATTCACTTCTAACTTATTTTTTTCAAGAACCTCCGTAGCTTCCCTTTAAGAACAAAAAAAATGAAATTATAACCATCCCCTGAGGGGAATCCAACCCACGATTCCATGACTGCGAGCTCGACCTTGTGCAACTGTGCTAACTAGTAGGCAGACAGTAAGCTGGCTGGCTTTGTTTCCACTACAGCGGTATCTGTGAGCTTTTTGAATGCAAATGCCGGATGGTGAACGCCGGACGTTTGTCCGACATTTGTGTTTGGCGTGTGCGTTAGAACATTTTATGGGCATAAACAAGGAATCCAAGATGTTCCCACCATGACATAGAAAAAACAATGTGTGTGAATAAAATGACATAACCAAACAAAAATTTAAAAATCTGCAACATTCACGACAAACTTTGAAGAATACCACGGAAAAATATTATGTGTACAGACTTTTTTTCTTAAATAGCAATATAAATTTAAATATATTTGCTCTTCAAAAATTTATGTTTATGGTCTTCTTAGAATGGTCTGACTTATGTAGGTATATGGGTGTTTGTTTCTATAAGTATGAGTCGAGAACATTTGAATTTGCTACCGCTTGCGCATATATCGGAATCACAGTACACGTGTGCAGGCTCATCAGTACAGTCTCGCTGTGCCGGTCGTTCGAAAATATAAGTGCGACCTACACAAAACTGTGACTTGACATTTTTCTTGTTCAGACGGCCATTTGTAGGGTGCGCGACTTATACAGTGGTGCAACCTACCTATATACAGGAAATATATGATACCTTAAAGATACCTTGCAGCATTTATTCTCAACTTTTTTTTTAGTTGTCCCGAAAGTTGCGTTTGTGCCTACCGTGAATTATTTTGTCATCTGGTAATCTGTACAAAAGCGGCTTCTTTGCCGTCCGCTTCAACGGGAAGGAGCGAGTGAGGAGAAAAAGGTGTCCTGCCTTGCTGAAGAAGCTCCAACAGCTTGACCTCCAAAGTTTGGGTTTTTAAACTGAGTTCTTAAGTGTATTGCAGGGTTTGCTTGAGCAGCCAAATTTTCTGAAGAATATTTCCAAGAAATTACTGAGAAACATGTACTTCTAGTTTACAAACACAATCTAGGCAAAGATTAGAAAAATGGAGATTCATGAACATGAGCTAAACATTTCAAACTTGTCGCCTAGTCTGTATATTTTTGACGACAAACTTCCTAAGTTTCTGGGCTGTTTTATCGCTAGATTGCCGAGGGAGTAGTTCCTTGACTTCTGCTCGAGGTAACTAGGAGTTTCTCGATGTCAAATACATGGAGGACCCCTGCGCTCGTCTATTAAACCTTAAACTGTTCACCGAAAAAATTGTTTCCTTCGTAATTACACCTTCTACATTTGACTCCTCTGAATTCTCCAACGATGAGGCTACGGATCTGAAATAGTAAGGCACTCTTTTTCCGCAGCTTGGAGCATGTCTGAGGTTGTTTTTTTAATCTCTCATTCTATGCTCCGTTTCATCTGAAGCGAAAGCTGGGTCAAAATGTTGTTGCAACAAAAACACAAACATTCTTGTGCTTGATTGTGTCAGTTGACAGGAATGCATGCAAGAAATACGAAAAATTACCTAATCTAGCGCTTTCGAAGGAGCTTGGTTGGCCCTATTGGCTCGTAGCTTTGGTAGCGCTCAGATTTAACATAAGCAGGAGTATAATACTACTGTGTGCCTACTTTTAGACAATAAGAACCAGTAGTAGCTGATCCCATGTTTGGGAATAGGGGTGCCTTGAATACCAATCTTCTAAGAATTCACAGTTGAGGCTCGCTGGCTGACACAAACATCCTCCACTTTGATCTGCACACCAAAAGAGCAACGTCGAGGACCTGCTGACTCCTTTAGAAGTTCCGCCTGACGTTCAACATCAGCGACGGCGACAGGACTCGTCGCGACGCCTTCTGCAGCATCTGCCCGGTCCTGGACGCGAGTACCATTACCACCGTTACACACAGAGTAAGTTCCTGATCATTTGCGTGTCGAGCTTGTTTGTCTACGAGTCAGTGCTGACTTTTTGTGATGGTGCTGCAAGCTATGTGTCAGTAATTATTGACAATCTCTGCTTTGCAGACTGTTTTCCAGGTTACATGTGGGCCCGACAACATGTGCTAGGCCGATCTCATTCTCAAGGCCAGCATAGTGGGTCATGAGTGAGTTGATGCGGCTTGTTGGCATGTGCCTCTCTCGTGAACATTCTTGCATGTTTTATTTAATTTTGTTTTAGTTTGTATATACTACTACAGAGAAGTTCTTGTTTGCACTTTGTGTAAAATATTTGACAAAAAGTTCTGGGGGTCAGTCTTGAGTCGTTACCGAACCTTGGAAACCAGATAATCTGGAATAGAGGTCTCATATTTCGCTATGAGATAGCAAAGGCAAACGAAGGTGCAACCAATTGGTCGCTAGTTGATATTTCTTTTATTTAGAAAGTAAAATTATTGTGTGCTATGAAATAGGATTAATATTTGTGGTCCGTCAGTTTATTGAGCTGCATCAGCTGGTTTCTTGAGCCTACAAGCCATAATTTATTTCTAAAACTGATATGTGGTGCAACTACATTTTTGAGTTCTAGCGATTGCAATCACACGTGTCTGAAATTAACAATAAAAAATGATATTTCCTTCTGGCTGGGTGACCAGCTGAGACTTTCTTGCTGTACTAAGAAAATAGCGTCTTCAGCTGCTGAGTTATTTTTTGTCACAAGCACTATGAGATGCAGGGACACCAATCATTCTTGCTTTCCTTCTTTATCATTTTTGTGTCAAAGTAAATGCCCCAGCAGCCCTCAGCACTAGGCTTTGGTTCTGACAAAAATGACTCCTCTTCGTTGAGAAAGAATGAGTGTTGTTCTTAACCCATCGCACACGATTGTGCTTACCATATTTTAGAAATATTACCCAACCACCCAAATTAGATCTTCATAGAAAAATACTGCACCCTCAATGAAGCACATACCGTAAAATACCAGACAAGAGCCCACTCAAAATTTAGAGATAATCGCGAAAAAATTGGGGATGAGTGCTTGTCTTGTCATCAATTTTACATATCAATGTACTGTGCATATTTTCTCAGATCTTACAAATTTGGGTATGGGCGCTTAGTGTGGAATGGGCGAATGCGCGGTATTCTACAGTAAGTGAATTACGAAAATGAAAGAGGGACATAGAAGACAATACTGATGACACGACGACAGTATGGACGACACGTGTATTTCATACTGTCGTCGTGTCGTCTGTATTGTTTTGTCTGTCCCTCTTTCGTTTTTGTAATTCAGTTCTATGCTTCATTGAGTCTACTGTAATTTTGTAGAAATATTCAAGTTGGGGGGTTAGGTGTCATAATTCAGACACCAGCACACTCAACTATCCACATAACTGATATATGCAACCCAGATCTAGTGGCCCATGGCAACAAGCAAATTGCGCGAGGTCTAGAATTTTTCCGGCACTAGCCGTGTTCCCAGTTATATTCAAGAGGACGATGGACTAGATCTTGTCTGTCCCCCGGTAGCTGTGGTTTTTGTATAAAATGTGAGTATAAAACTGATTGATTGATTGATTACCCTTCCTAAAGGGATAGCTCACCCCTCGTCGTCGGGAAGGACAACGTCGTGTCGCTAGCCATCAACGTCAAAAATCGCGATGACACAGAGCCAGCGTACCTGTCGCGGGTGGAGATCAGCCTCCCCGAGAACGCCGACTTTGTCAACATTGGGACCTGCGAGCCCAAGAGAAACGCGACGGTCTCCTGTGACGTCGGCAACCCTCTCAACCCTGGATCCGAGGTATGCATAACCCTCGGGGTTCAGTGAGCGCAATCAGAATTATGAATTTGTATGCCCTTGTGCTTGGTTTACCTTGATCCTAAGGATGAAGTCTGCATGTACGGGATGTGATATGGCTTCGCTCGGTGTACGCTCTTGTCTCTCGCTGCTCCTTCGAGTCTTTCCGTGATTTCAAATCACATGATACGTGTTACAATATCACTCGGTCGCCTGTGTGCTTCTTCACTCTGCCACGTTTTTTTAAAATATTTTTGTTGTGTCAAATTGTGTTATGTGGTCACGTGTTATGTGGTCCAGTATGGTCACGCAGTTATAATACCCCTGGTATAGCAAAGTTACTATTTTTTTACAAGCCTTCCCTTGGCAGGGTGGCAGAGCAACATGCTCAGAATCTTGGTGTTTCTGGGTATGAGTCCCATTGAAAGACAATGAAAATTTCATTTGTTTCTTTTTAATTACGTGTTCATTTGGATGGACTTTCTCTTGAATTTGGGCTAGTACGCATTTCGTGGCAGTTTTGTTTTTAGCGGTTTTTCGTGGCATTCTATAGCACTCTCTTTGGAGATCCCAGCTCTTAGATGCATTCTGTGTTTAAAGAGACTTGTTTTTTTTTACTTTGTTAATAGTATTTCACTCATTGTTTTTGCAGGCGTCGGTCTCCATAAAATTGGGTCTGACGAAAATCAAAAAGAAGTTGGAAATTCACGTGGCTGCGAGAACGGACAGTGTGGACATTGACACGGCGAACAATGACATTACGATCGCCTTGCCAGTCATCTACCATGCGGATATTGGTCTGCAGGGGTAATTGGATCTAACTTTCTTTTGTGCATGCACATGCTAATGGGATGTGTGCTCTGCTATAATAGCATATGACAACAAGATGTAATTGTAGCTCATAGGAGTGTGCAGTTTTGCTGACTTCATCATGCTAGTTTCACTCCATCTGGATTAGACAGAAGCTGGTTTGTTAAGAAAGTATCTTATTTAATTGTTACTAAAGCGAATTGAAATGATATGCGGCTGCTTCGTTTATACTCTTCTTACTTTGTCAGCATTAGACAGGAGCTAGTTTGTAAAGGAAAGATCTGTGAATGTTGTTAATCTGAGTAGCATGATCGATTTATTTTCAGATCCTCGTCTATCGGCCAGTTAATTTACAACGAGTCGACTGGCATTGTTCAAGTTGTGCACACATTCACGGTATGTTGTCAAGACCGTTCGGCAGTGTTAATAAAACACAATTAAAAGTGTGATGAAGCAACTTACGTAGCTCAAACTTGTAGTTCTTATTTTCTTATCAGTAATAATGCAGCCAGAAATCCGGAAGAACTCTGACTCCGTGAGCGGTCTGGTTCTCTAAAATTAGCATACAAAGCTACTTACGTTTCTTAACGGAAGTTAAAAGAACTTGTCATGGCACATAAGTTTGTCCAGCCAAACTGAGTATAATAGAGCTCGTTGGATTTAGAAGTGTTTTGAACATAGCCCCACTTCCTTTGAAATATGATACCCTTTCACCATTGTCAGTAAGAGCATAGTGAGATGTGGAGCTGACGGATACTTTTTTTCGGTCTCGGGTTCCAGTTTCAGCATTGATGCAGTAAAGCAGTGCAGTAAAGCTCTTTGGCACATACTATTTAGTTATGCATCAGAGATGACGCAGGCCTTCTAAATTTTAATGCTTAAGCTGGTAATACTTTACTTAGGGGTAAAGGTATCCAAGGAAATAATGAAAGTTTGGTTTGAGCTCAGTTTGAGTTTGAGTTTGAAATGAGCTTAGTTTAAGAACCCTCTGCTATAAGGGAGAAGAAAATTAATGCTCTTTCATATTAGGTGACCAAGGAAATATGAGTTTGGTTCCATAAATTGTCAGTAAGAGTTTGATTCCATAAATCACAATATTTTGCTAGCTAAACTTACTTTTTTGGAATAAGGGGTATAGGGCTAGACATTCTGAAATCATACTTACTAAATAGAAATCAATACATATCCTTCTCCTAATTATAATTCAGGTAGGCTAGCCATAAAATTGGGAGTTCCCAGGGCTAGCATATTGAGCCCATTATTATTTATTTTGTATATTAATAATATTTTACCATGGCTCGCAATATTGATATGAAGATAAATATTTATGCGGATGATACAAGTATTTTTTTTGCTCATACCCATGTTTATACAGCCATTTCTACATATACAGAAACTGCTAGACCAAATTATGGGCTGGGCAACTAACAATAAGTTTAAATTAAACTGTAATAAAACCAAAGCTATGTTTAGATCTCATAATAAAATGGTAGATGTTCTTCCTTGTCTTGTTATAAACAACAAGGAAATTGAGTTCGTAGATAAGATTAAAATATTGGGTGTTTTTTTGTGATATGAGCTGAAATGCTCATATCGACTATTCATAAACAAAGCTATCAAAGGATGTTGGCTTATTAACAAAATTTAAAGCTGCATTACTCATTCAAATCAAATTCACAAGTTATAATTAATTAATTTGTTCCCTTCTTAATTACTGTAATCTTGTATGGGGCACACAACAAAAACAAATCTAACTAAATTACATATTTTACAAAAAAGGGCAGTTTTTGCCATTGCATGTGTTCCATTTCTTCATCCCACTGGATCCATCCATCCACCAAATGTATATTTTCAAGCTATCGTCGACGTACCGACGAGCACTCCAGCACCACATTGAACACTTCATCCAGTTAGCTAACCTAAAACATTGCACCATTTTGCATTGCCTAAGACATCAATCAGCCATGAATGATACCCACATCGCATACTAACTACCATGATCAAATGCTTCATTTTAATTTGTCCACCATGCTAAATATAAATAGTTTAGGTAAAAAAGGGATCAACATACTAGATACACTATAACATGAAGGTTTATTGAATTTTATACTTTCAATGGGATGTTTTTTATAGATTATTTTGTTGTGCAGCACAATCTGGTTCTTATATAGCATTGATGTTTTTGCTGTGCAACATATTGTGTTATCTGATGTCATAGTTCTATGCTTTATTTATATTGTGCTTTTTTGTCTGTATATAGTTTGTTTGCGTCATACAAAATATTGCTTATATAAAAATGTGCTCTCACGCTTTGTTTGTTTTATAGATATATACTATATATGTAGTTGCTTTGCGTTTCTTTCTGTTTATTTTTCCACATATGGTAATTTTTGCTGTTACGATCTGCGGGTTGGGAGGGGGCTGGAACCTTCGTCATGCTGCTTTTTATCAGCTTTTTCTACCAGTCCCCTGTTTGTCCTGTTTGTCTTGTGACAGCAAATAAACTTGATTTGATTGATATGTGTTTTGATAGGACGAGGTATCTTGATCTGTCATGATTCTAAGGGGACCTCTTGCTTCCAGATGGTGAAGTACTTTGACAGCCCAATCAACAAGGTTGCAGTCTCAATCTCAGTTCCACTAAAGATTCATGGAAAAAACGATCCCTTCCTGAAGCTCGAAGGTGTTAAGGTGAGTTTGCTCTAGTATTTAGTGTATGGTTGATCGTACTTCATGATGATACGCAGTTTTAATAACATTACTTCTGTGATAACGAGTCTTAATTTCAGCATGATAATATTTTCGTGCATATTACCCGCCGCTGCATGTAACCCGCACCCCCAACTTGCTACTGTCAGATAAAACAAGAAAATACCTCGCATATTACCCGCACCACGGTAAAGCAATGTGCCAGATCTCGCTAGAAATCCGACCTCTAAATGCGGTCATCGCTGCAGCTATTTGAGGGGGTTACACTGTCGCCGGTAGTGTCGTAATCCACGCCGTCAAGGCAATTGGTGATGCAGCACTTTTTGAAACCATGTTGCACCGTCACATCTGGAAAGGTCGTGGTCGTGCCAGATCTCTGCCGATGCTGCATGATGTCGACCTCTTCTCTCCTCGATGGACTTTATGAGTGCTCTTTCAAGCTTGGGGTACGCACCAGTCTTTGGACCGCGGAATGATCTTTGGTCGCGGCTTGCAGTTTGCAGGCTCTCCTCCCTCTATTCTTGCACGCGCAACTCGACAACCTCGTAGTGGCCGTAGTTCCGGCCTGCCGCTCAGTTTCCGATCTCTTCGGCAACAAATCTAGACAACACTCAGATTTTCGGCCGAAGAGATTGGAAACTGCAAAGATCGTTTTATTTATTTATTTATAAATTTCAATACCCTCATGGCCCATAAAGCATTGCAAAAGGAGAGTGTACAATTTCACTCTGAAAGAACTAACACAATAAGAATACAAACGAAGTAAGCAATGTTGGTTAGAAAATAACTAGTCCCAACATGTTAGCAAAGATTGTTATGTTAACGCTTCTCTAAATAGTTCAATTGCCGGTATGTTTACCAGAAGAGCATCGCTGCCGTCGACGGCGGCAATGCTCCTCTGGTAAACATACCGGCAATCGAACTATTTAGAGAGGCGTTAACTAACAATCTTTGCTAACATGATGGACTAGTTATTTTCTAACCAACATTGCTTACTTCGTTTGTATTCTTATTGTGTTAGTTCTTTCAGAGTGAAATTGTACGGCGGCGATGCTCCGCACGTTGCCGTCAAATTGACGGCTTCACTCTGCTGCTCAGTCCACAAAAAAACATTGAATTAAAGATGGCTATCCGAAAAAAGGAGGAGAAGGTGGCAAGAAGAAAGTCCTTTGTATGCTAGGCGATGTCATGTTCACACTATGTGTGTCTGGCAGTACATCTAGGAAAAACAATTTCTTATTTAAAGGTTAAAATGTAGAAAGAACACAGACAAAAAGAAAAAATACGTTTGAAGTCTTAACCCATCTAGTCAGTTGCTATTTGGCTACATCATTGTATCGGACGAGTGGGCGACCACGGAGACTCAGACTAAACCACGGCCGAAGGAAAGAGCCACGAACAGTAAAACGTTTTCGAACATATCCTTGCACGTGTGACTTCTTGGGAGGGCGGACCAGGCAGGGACCGATTGGGCAGCAGTTTAGTAGAGCGACCCACACAACTGGCGCATCCAACGTGGGGCCCGATTGGTCTGCTGCTTGTTCCGTTCGTCCCGGGGAGTCACACAGATCTATTGAGCGTTCAGCGTGGTGTAGAAGGGTAAACGCTAACGATGTCCCCCAAGACGAGGTCGACCCCCAATAGGGACGAGGACGACTCGTCTGAGAGCGGAACTCAGGAACTGTCTGACGCTGCGGGGGCCGGAGAAGGCTCATAGTACGCGAGCATCTCCAGATGCTGGGATTTTACCACCAGCTCCAGCTGGAGGCGCGGCAGACATCGGCGAGTTTATGCGCGCCATGACGGCGATGATGGAGACGTTCTCGCGACAAATCGCGACGGCTCCAGGAGTCGCGAGTGCCGCGCCTACGTCTCTGCCCCGACCGCGGTTGTCCGTACCGACGCCGACCTACGCGGGATATTCCGACGGAAAATCGGTCCACGATTTCTTACAGGACTTGGATGCGTATGTAGCCGCGTTGGGAGCATCAGACGAAACGGCCTTGGTGCAGATCGTGCCGATCGCGTTAACGGGCGACGCGTCGCGTTGGAGACGGTTGCAACGACCGTTTCTATCGATGGCGGACTTCCGGACGCGGTTTAGGGAGGAATTTTTGCCCCCTGATTATGAGATGCGGATTAGGGACGAACTAGCTAATCGCACTCAGCACCCCGACGAGAGCCTCGTGGAGTACGTTCGCGCGCTCCAGGAGCTCTACTCGAGGGCCGAACCATCCGCGTCTGACGCAGAGAAGGTAGCTAGAGCGATACGGCAATGTCACCCTAGATTCAAAGCCTACCTGCGCGGACGGGATTTCGCGGATCTGGAGGCACTTGCCAGAGAGGCGCGAACGGTCCAAGCGGGCTTGCTCGCTGAGCTGCAGTACCACCCCCTCCGAGGGCCGAGGAGTCCCTAGAGCCAAGATGCGCGTGGGCAGGACGCGCCGCAGACACTCACATCGAGTCGCGCACGGCGTATACGGCCGTTGCGGAGCGCGGTCACGGGGTAGCCATAACGCCCCGGGCTTTGGACCCCTTCGCTTACGAGCAAAGGCGCAGGGCAGCCAACGCAAACTCGGCCCGAGTGCAGACCCGTAGGGGTGGCGCGGCGGTTAACCACCGCGGAGGCGCGACTGGTCACGACAGTCGCGGGAATCATGACTCACCGCGGTTTGCCACAAATGAAGTGTCGCGTGAGGGTAACGATGGACAGGTTGCGCGTAACGACCGGCCACAAGTCAGGTGTTACAACTGTCACCGTCTTGGGCACATCAGGCGGCATTGCACGTGGGTAGCGTCTGGTTCTCAGGGTTTCCAGGGAAACGCCAGAGGCCGGCGCCACTAATCAGGTCCTCTGAGTCGAGGTTGCCGGCCGCTGCCGAGGCCCAGTATCAGTGTGCCGACAGGGCGGAAATTGTGGCCGGCGACCGCGTGGCGATGGCCCCGTCGGCGTGTCGGGCTCAGAGCACGACACCTGAGAAGGGCCCGTACGTGCGGGTAGAGATCGGTGGTAGAGAATATTCGGCACTAATTGATACCGGTTCTACTCTTTCTCTAATTGGCGATATTGTGTACGAGGACTGCCGTAACAGGAACCTTTGCGCGCGGGAACTTGTAACTCCGCTGCGTTTAGCGACAGGATTGGCCGAAGCGCAAGGGGCGATGCGCCTTCACCTTGGCCTTGACGGCAGACGAAGGAGGCAACGTTTCGTTTACTTGCCCGGTATGTCAATTCCTGTTATTTTGGGGCAGGACTTCGTCTGTCGTGAGGGCATAATCCTGGACTTGAGGAACAACGGGTATCGTTATAGTGCGTTTTCCCCTCTTATTCCCTTTGTTGCCCCATCATCTCTGGTGCAGGGAATGGAACGTTCGCTCGCTGCGTCACATCAGGAGCAGGTATTAGCTGCGCGAGTCGTGCCCGGGAACGTCGAAATGATAATTGCGTCTTTCGATGGGCCCGCCGACCAACGGCGGATGCTAGCGAACGCCTTGTCCCAACACGCAGCTATGTTTACCGAGAGACCGGGGCTTACGACTGTTTTACAACATAGGATAGATACAGGAGAGGCCAGGCCGTGGGGGTGTAATCCTAGACCACTAAGCGTACATAAACGGGCCCTCCTAGACACGGCTCTCGAGGAGATGCTGGACACGGGGGCGGTGCGGCCATCGCAGAGTCCCTGGGCGTTTCCAGTAGTTTTGGCGCCAAAGAAAGACGGCACCGCGCGCCTTTGCGTTGATTACCGAAGACTTAATGAGGTCACTAGAAGGGACGCGTATCCTTTTCCCTCTATTGAGTCTATAATGTATTCGCTTGGAGGCGCGAGGGTTTTCACCACGCTGGATTGTAGCAGGGGTTTTCTCCAGATCCAGGTGGCGCCAGACGATGTCCAAAAGACGGCGTTCACCTGTTACAGGGGGTTATTTGAGTTTACGCGTCTTCCGTTTGGGTTGTCGAACTCGCCGTCGAGTTTCCAACGGCTCATGGACATCGTGCTGGGTGATGCGAAATTTAACTTTGCTATGGCCTACATGGACGACGTTGTGGTATTCTCCAAGTCGTTCAAAGAGCACCTAACTCATCTCGAGATCGTCTTAAGTCGAATGAGTGAGGCCGGTCTAACAATTAATCCAAAAAAGGTGCAGCTGGCCGCCTCAAAGGTAAATCTTTTAGGCTTTGTCGTAGACAACGGTACCTTGAAGCCGAACGATGATAAATTGAGGGCCATTCTCGATTATCCACCACCGCACGATGTAAAGAGCCTTCAAAGGTTTCTGGGGATGGTTGGCTTTTACCGGCAGTTCATCCCGATGTGCGCGGAGCTGGCGCGGCCATTGAATCTGCAGCTCCGGAAAGGCTCGAGGTGGGTCTGGGGTCCAGAGCAGGGGGCTGCCTTCTCTTCTCTCGCGAGGGCAAGAGCAAGCACCGCTAGTCTTCGCTTACCAGATCTAAATCGGCATTTCGTTGTGCAGACAGATGCGAGCGACTACGGTGGTGGAGCAGTATTGCTACAGGAGCATGATGGACAGTTACGCCCTGTGGCATTCGCTAGTCGAACGCTCACACCGTCGGAACGCAACTACAGCGTGACGGAAAAGGAGGGGTTGGCCGTCATGTTTGCTCGGAAGAAGTTCGACGTGTATTTAGACGGTAGGATATGTGTTCAGATAAGGACGGTCATGGTAGTGTCATGCCTATTTTTTTGTTTTCAATTATATTTTTATATGAGGT
>JAZHYW010046659.1:0-10623 GCA_037355805.1 Ixodes ricinus
GTTGAGGACCACGAAAAGTGTTTAAGAAAGCAAACATACTTTAAAGCTTTTAGAGGAGTTTTATATATTGGTCGACGTTTCAGCCTCAGTCAGGCCTTCATCATAGATTACACACATATATACATACATACATATATATATATATATATATATATATATATATATATATATATATATATATATATATATATATATATATATATATATATATATATAAGAAATATCTATGGGCGGAACAAAAACAAGGTAAGGTTTAATGACAATATCGAGAGGAGGCCTTTCTTCTTCAGAATGACGATTGAGGGAACTTGGCACGATTTTCCTGTAGTCCCGCAAAGTAAACAGTAACAACACGAACTTACTTTACACAAAAATAGTAATAAAGGGAAGGAGGAGGGTGGGCTCACTTCCAATTAGCAAAAGAGGCAAACCAGCGTCACCTCGGACGAAGACGGCCTGCCCCCTAACCCCCAGGGCACTCCGCGGTCGGGGCGGCGGAAAGACACGGGAAGGTTCCCTTCAAAAATAAAAACCCCGCAAACCGTTAAAAAAAAAAAAAGTGAAGGCATATTTGTGACGGCGGTATAAACAGCAACCAACAAATCAGCAGTGGAACAACTAAGGGTAAGAAGGAGGGGGAGGTGTGGAGAGGCAACGCAACAACAACACCAGGAAAAGTTACTGTGGAATACTTGTTGGAAATGTAAAAATGTGGCAATTGCTCTTCGACTCCTAAAGGTGCCCTGCAATCATATGTATGTATGTATGTATTTCTGGCGGCAATTGCTCTTTTTAACGAGCGTCTATAAAATAGACATGCCAATAAATAAAATAAGATAAAGAGAAAGATAATGAAAATAAAAGGAACTAGAAAGTCAGAAATGGTTCGTAGTCACTCTGAAGTATCACGAGTGGACTTTCCACCATGCCTCGAGCCTCCTCTTTGAGCACATCACATGTTTGTTCTCCTCCGTAAAACCGAGGGCCTGCTCAATGCGGGTGCCGACGTCTGTCGCAGGTACGATTGCCGGACACTCAAGGAGCAAGTGTTGGGTAGTTTCTTCTACTTCACCACATGCACTGCACACGGTTTCGGTCACGTTCACATCGTACCGCTGCCTGTAGATGCGGGTGCGTAAGGCACCACCGCGGGCCTCGGCAAGGAGTCGGCTGCCCAGTGTGTTTCCACACCAGCGGACGGCAGCGATGTTGGTCTTGAAAGCCGCGTATAGGTGCATGCTGGAATGTTCTTCCATGTCGGCTCTCCACCGATTCGTCTCGGCGGTGTTAATCTGTCCTCTCACCTTCGCAACCCAATCTTTCTTTGTGGAGGGCTCGTCGCTCATCGAGAAGGCGCCGTACTTTGTCCCGAGTCGATTGGTACGCCGCCTCCATGTCGTGTGTAGGTTCTTTAAATGAATGTAAATAAAAACCCTTCGTGCCCAGCGATCTCCGTCCATATGTCGCAGTCGGGCGTAATACTCCAGCTTGCTGCTGGCCTCCCGTGCCTCAAACGAGGACCAGCCAAGGTCACCTTGCACAAGTTGATTAGGCACTCTCCCGTGACATCCCAGCGCCTGGCGCCCGATCTCTCTTTGCCGTCGCTCAAGGTATTCCCTAATTTCGCTGGGGACACATGTAACAGCATTGACGAAAGTGAGGCCTGGCACAGCGACAGCTTTCCACAGTTCTCGGGTAATTAAATAACGGTCGCAGCTCCACAGGCTCTTTCGACGAAGCACATTGCGCTTTCTCAGTGCCGATGTCTTGAGGTTTTGGTGGTGTTCTGCCAGATAATCTGCTGAAGTAGTTAGTGTCACCCCGAGGTATTTGTACTTGGTACTAACAGGGAGCGCAGCGTTCTGAATGGTAAGGGATTCAAGGCCCTCTATGTCTCCGGAGAAAAGGACAATTGCCGACTTTTTGGCATTGAACCGTAGTCGAAGTCGAGCCGCTTCTGTTTCACAGGCGTTGAGCAGCACATTCATGTCTGACACGTTATCAGCCATAAGGACAATGTCATCTGCAAAAGCGAGTCCAGGAAGCCGCCAACTGACGACGTCTCCATGTAGAGTGTGTTGCAGGGAAAAGCCAACGCCCGTGTGTTCTAACTAACTAAGTGTCTACCTTTTTTGCGGTTTCCACATCTTTTAATTTTCGGGCAAGCCAGCGGGCACGGAGAAAGTAACTAAATATCAATGCGTCATATTTTAACCGGACGACGTGGAAACCTCCTTCACCTACGGGGGCGACCCGCGGTGCCGAACGTGCGCGATATATGAAGTCTTTGCTCCTGGGCTTACTACTGGTCAGAGGCTCTAAAAGGTACTTTTTAGTCGAAATACAAAATATAAGTGGCGCGAACCGTTTCAATTACTTATGAAAGTAGTTTTTGTTCAGTATATTAGATCAGAAAAGAAACAAATGCTGTTTATAAAGTACGGAAACTAGAAACGACCCGTCAACATACCCGCCACCAAGCGGTGGAAAAACCGGCGCATACTAGAAAGGAGTAGTGGGATCAGGCACCGACGAGCGGCGAGCGTAGAAAGGTCCCGGATATACGCGGCGGCGCTACGGTCGTATACAGGCTCGAGGATCCGACCGGTTCCGAGCGTTCCGAAGGCCTTCGGTGAGCAGGTTTGGCTTGCAGTTTGGCCGTTTGGCGGTATGGCAGCGCGAAGTGGCTACTGTTCTGAACTGATCTTTACCCCGTGTTTACTGTTGTTTGTGGCCAATGAAATGTCATGCAGAATTAGTGTTTAATCGTGCAAAAAATGCAATGCTAGCCGCCCTTGCTGCCCGCTTCATTCAGCCTATTCATAACATGCTTTAGTGGCGCCCTCACGAGCCGTCGACACGGTGCACGGCAGCCGTGAGCGCTCGCTGAGCTCACTCCTCCTCCTCTAGTTCAAGGCCACTCGAGTGACCAAGGACGTCATGAAGGAGGTTATTTTTTACTCGTTTTTGTAATTTCAATTTGCCTATAAATTTTAAAATAAAGCGAAATTCCAGAAAAGAAAAGCTTTATTAAGTTACTACGTTCAGTGCGCTCAGGTTTGGTACAAATTAAATACCAGTTAAAAAGTCCTTGCAGGGCCCTTTAACTGCAAATGTGACTCCAATTTAATTCTTGCGTTCGCTTTTAGATTTAGATGTCAATGACTTGAAGTGGCGTTAATATCCCGGGATCTTCATTAATCTCTCTTCGCATTGTGTTGAACTCACGAATTAAGAATGATTCCTTCTGTTCCCCTCGCGATGCGAACCAAGTACAGACTCCAAACGCGTGACAGTTAACTTTTCGAATGAGTGGTCAGGTAGTTTTAGGTGTTTTGAGAGAGGCGGAGTGGGCTTTGTTTGCGTGTCCGATCTATGAATATTGAACCTCATCCGGGATGAAGATTTTGTTTGGCCCACGTACTGCATGTGACATTCCCCACACTCCAGTAAATATACAGCTTTGGCGGTAAAGCAGTCTAGATCACCCCGAATTTTGAAGGTCAAGTTTGATCCCGTGCTTCTAGCTGTTTGGGTGGGGTAGACGTGTGGGCAAACCTCACATCACGGCCTCGAGCATGATCGGCTCCCAATGTTCTCCACCAGGGTTGTCCTTGCCCTCACCATCATATATTTTAGGTTCCTAGGGCGCCTGAAAACAACTCGTGGTGAGGAAGGAATATATACATATATATATATATATATATATATATATATATATATATATATATATATATATATATATATATATATATATATATATATATGTATATACCACACGCTAAACGCACCGGCGGATGGCACAAGCTATCACATTAAGATAAGCACGTGACATCGGGCAATGCCACACGCCAGATGCAAGGGCCGGTCGCACGAGCGTCTGCGCTCGTGCCATCGCGTGACTGTGAGCTTTGTTTTTTTGGGACATTCTTTTCATCTACTCCGCTGTGGCTTGACACTGAAGTAAAGAAGTTAACGTTTTTGTTGTTCCTCGGGGCTGAACTCTTTTGGTGTTGTACATAAAGTCGTGACAATATATATATATATATATATATAGAGAGAGAGAGAGAGGGAGAGGGAGAGGGAGAGGGACAGAGGGATGAATATTCTTCGTTTAAACTACCTATGGTAATCAGCACAATAAAAGACTAGCGTTTATGTAACGATACGTTCCATTTTTAAACGGTAACGGGAACGAGTTCCTTTTTCACAGATGGAACTTGCAACGGGAACGCGTTCCGAAAATTAAAAGGAACGAGGAACGAGCTTTCGTTCCTTTTTTGGAGGAACGTGTGCAACACTGGTTCTGGTCCTCTCTGTGGCTATATAAGCCAGCTTCTTGAGTAGCGTCCTACAATACGAAACCAGTCGCTTTATAACGTAGAAAGATGGGAACTGTTCGAAATACATAAGATCATGCCCCGAAGAACTGAGAGAGGGGAGGGGATGAGCTCAGGTGGGTGTGATTAGTGCGTAGACCAAGGCAAGCTGCCCTTGTCTCTGCTGCACTCGTCGAACGTATTCGAATGTGAGAGCCAAAGGCAGGCTCTGGCGTTCCGCGTTTTAGCCATACAGTTATTATAATGTACGCTAGAGGTTCAACTGGCGCTAATTTCCATGTGACTTCCGGAATGAAAATTCAAGCAGACAGCAACCAGTCTACTTATGCTGTGCTCCTGTGCATTCCTGTGGGAAAACGTATGTGCGTTTTGTCTCTTCGACGGAAAATAACCCGGATCACTTTGTTCTTTGAGTCGTACCGAATGGTATGTACCTTTATTATCGTACGTAAAAGTGTAATTGCTTTAGTTGCAGTATTTTCATTCATCGGTGATCGATGTTAATGTTTGCTAAACTTGGGGCCCAAACGTCTGTTTTATAGCAGGTGTGGAAAAACGAGCGACGATTGTAAGCAAAATGCCAATCGAAAGGAATGTAGAGTGTCTTCAGTCTTCGACAGCATTATGGTGTCGCTTATTTATTGCCAATATGCCAGTCCTGTCACTAAATAAAAATGATTCTGTCGAGCTTGCATTTTTACGAGCGGTTAAAACGTGCCAAACGTAAAGAATCAAGTATGTGGGCTGTGTAATGCGTCTCTTTATTATTCCTTATGCAGTGAAGCTTTTATCAAAGGCCTGTTTTCTGGCTTTTTCGTATTTTAAAGATTTCGAGCGTGTTGCGGGTCATATTTTGAACGCAGAACAAGCATCTTCGAATATATGCATGATCAAAGAGAATAAAGCAATACTTATTTAGAGCAAATGGTACTCCTCCATACTTGACCTTCACTTTATTTTGATCGTCTACTTGGACAGAGAGTTACCGAATCAGAGTTACTGCGTAGTTCTTGCCGTCTTTCTTGGTTTTCCAGATGTTCTTCGTTCATTTGGCACGTAAATCCCCCATGCAGAAAAACGCAGACAGTGTTCACGCTAACAGTGTCCGACAGTGCACATAAATGCCTGGATGAAGCTGTTTTAGCACTGTGTTTAATAACGTGATTTTGAAAAAGAACACTGTAACCGACCAATATTTTTATTTACGTAATTAAGAAATGCTCCAAGCAATTTACCATGTTATACTTAATGGTAATATCTGCTTTTAAAATCAAGCGCAGAGAAAAAAGGCGCCTTATTTTTCCCGTAAAAATACATTACCAGAAGTCGAATTTCGACTAGTTGCTGTCTTCTTCGATTTGAACCAGCACACTAGCGCCAGCTGGACCTCTAGCGTACATTATATTAACTCTATGGTTCTAAAGCCCGGTTCACACAGTTGCGTTTGACTGCGTTTGACTGCGTTGCGGCAGCGAGACACCAGGACATCCCTGCTGCTTATATCGCGTGCCAAGAAGATTCCTTGAATTGGATTCCACGCTTCATACGAAGCACAGATGTGCCGGTGACTCGCTTTCGGTTCTCGCCGCAACGCAGTCAGAACGCACTCAAACTGCAAGTGTCTGAACCGGCCTTTACGCGTTGGACGAGCGCAGGGGAGACAAAGGCAGCCAGCTTTAGCTCTACCCACTAATCTATCCAATCAGAGCTCGGCGTTCTGACGCCCCGCGCGCTCTCGTCTCCTCCTCTCCCACAGCTTCTGGGTGCATTACTTCATATCTCAATGAGCTCTTGATTGAAATGTAATACACCCGAACCTTCACGTGAGAGGCGAAACATCCCACGTCTCAAGAGAACGATAAAAAAGAGAGGGCTTTCAAGGAAATTGAGTGGGTTTGAGGCATCTGAGCAAAAAATCGCAGGTTTGATTTGCAATTTCAAAAGACAGCGAAGGAGCGATCAAAGGATCATCATTATGAAAATTACCACCAGCTTCCCATAAAATGCTCTTGAGTTACCACTGCGATTCTTAATTCTGAAGTCGCCGGTTTGAATAAGAATGCATGACGCCTTCTATAAGATTTCAAATGACGTTTTATACGTCCTTCGGATATTCAAAATCGTAACTCAAGGGGACATTCGAAAACGTAGTGCGTCCAGAGTCTAATATTTTGAACAGTTGTTAGTGTTTTAAATGTAGACTTTCTTGATTAGACACTGTTGAGAGAAAATGCGTTCCTGTTACAGTCGGTATTCTTAGTAAAAAAATGTTGATAAAAAAATTGAAAATAGCGTTTTTGTGGCATTTTTTTTCAAATTAGGCCTTTCTATTTTATCATAAGAAACCACGAAAATTGCAAATGCCTGAGTAAAACAGGCAATAACCTCGTAGCACAACTGAACACCCAGTACTATGAAGCCGGCTGGGCAGCCAGTCAGACTGGTCATCATGCTTTCCAAGTCCAACTGCAATCAGAAGAATGGAACAGACATTCTGTTGAAGAACAGGAAATATTCGTATGCGAAAATGATACCACCTTCCGACTTAGCTTAGGCTTAGAAAGGCATCCTGCCATTCAAGTCGGCTCACTCAAAAATGATCAAAAGGTGCACTTCTAACACGTGTCTAATGGCGTCCCAATGAAAAAGACCATCAGGTTGATGGTCTGTTGTATTTGGGACAGTGATCGTCTGATGGCCTGATGGTCTGATGGCTTGATGGTGTGATTGTTTGATGGTCTGTCGTATTTTGGTACATTGATGGTGTGATTGTCTTTTGTGTTTTGGGACATCTGACAGTCTAATGGAATGATGGTCTGTTGGTCTAATGGTCGGTATGAATTTCTAATCGCGCATACGTACAGACAGAAGACAGATTCCATTATAGCCAAATGTAAATTTTATTCTTTGCCCATTATTATTTCAAAAAGGAACATTCGAAACGTTAAGGGTACATTCCGAAAACCCCGTAGAAACCTGAAAGCAAAGTTTGTATTTTGGCTATGGCATGCTTTTGTTTCTATTTAAAATTATTGAACGTTGAATTATTAAACCGCAAAAACAAAACGGAGCAGAAAATGCGTTTAATCCACTAGCTACTTTCGAGACTCCACGACGCGCTGCCACTTTATCGGTATCCGTTGCGTGGCTATCTAAACTCTGTCCTCATCGACCATGCTGGGCATGACGGCGTCGCGTGACAGCGTGAGAGCATCAGGATATCTCGATAGACCATCAGAACGCAAAACGGCTGATGGTGCTTCTCTTCACATCTTTCGGGTGGTGGAAATAACCTGACGATATTCGGGACGTTCCAGCAGTAACTGAGAGGAGGCGCCAATGATCTTACGTCGTCGCGCATGCGTAAATTACATTCGGTGTGGAAAGTTGGCAGCCGCGTGGCTCGATAACACGGTGTTCAATTCGTTATGATCCGCCCCAAATATTGTCCTAAGATACTCGAAAGGTAAAGCAGACACCTTCTTATAGACTCCGGTATGTTTTTGCAAACATAGTTTTGTTTTAAATTGAGTTATTGTCCGTTGGTGAAACAATTCGTTGGTCTGCTTTTTATGTCAAGTAGATCATGTTTACGATCTAAGTGGCAGAAAATGTGCCGAAAAACGCACTTAACTTGATAGAAATCAATTTATTTGGCGTACATGTACCGTAAACTAAATGTTTGCGAAAAAAAAAACGTTTGCGAATGCGGTAATACGAGGCTTACCGCATTCTCGGGCCGACGACGCTTAGTGTATTGCACGCTGTCACGCGACGCCGTCATGCCCAGCATGGACGATGGGGACAGAGTGTCGATAGCCACGCAACGGACACCGCTAAAGTTGCAGCGCGTCGCGGAGTCTCGAAAGTAGCGAGCGTATTAAACGCATTTTCTGTTCCGTTTTGTTTTTGCGGTTTAGTAATTCAACGTTCAATCATTTGTAAATAGAAATAATAACATGCCCTAACCAAGCTACAAACTTTGCTTTCAGGTTTCCACGGGGATCTTGGAAGGTACCCTAACGCTTCGGATGTTCCTTTTTGAAATAATAATGGGCACAGAATAAAATTCGCATTTAACTGTAATGGAACCTTTTTGTCTTCTGCTTGCACATATCCGTGATTACAAATTTATACCAACCATTAGACCAACAGACCATCATACCATTAGACCGTCAGATGTCCCAAAATACAACAGACCATAAGCCTGATGGTCTTTTCGATTGGGACGCCTCCAGACACGTGATAGAATTGCCCTTTTTGACTATTTTTGAGTGAGCAGACTCGAACGGCAGTATGCTTTTCTTTAATTTTGGCTGGAGCCGTACGTCCAACGTATGTGGCCCTCAAAAAAGCGCAATTTTAGGTCTAGGAACAGCAGTGTCCCTTCTAAAGGATTCTCATGAGCAAACCCAAGACTGTGAGAGTATGGAGCAAAACATATCGAGCATCTCAGGTACAACGTCGTCTAGCGATCGCTCTGCCATATCTCTAAACACAAGGAAGTCGTCAACGCCCCTAAAAATATTCATTCTGCTGCTGGTCCCCAACCTCTCAAGAATGGCGTTGTCACAATTACTTAAAAAACATCCCACGGCGCGGCACAAGACCTGATTTCAGACGCCTTTTTTTTTGGACGTGCATGTTCCCTTGAAAGTAAACATACGTGTACGATAAATAAAAAGATAAAAGCTCAAGAAATCTGCCCGTACTGATCCCACCGGAGTTCACGAAAGACACTTCGCCGTTGACCTCTATGCATTTTCCAGCCGCCGAAGAAAAAAAGTGTCGTGCGGAATAAAGTAAAAACGACCTTCCACATCTAAAGAAAATGCACTAGGCATCCACCCAGTGTCTCCCTTCAAAAATGCAATGATCGTTTCCGAGTTTCTAACTAATAAGAACCGTACAATTATACACAGAGATAATTTGGCAGGTGAATATAAAACAAACAAAGCCTCTAAATACGCACACAAAACTATTTAGAAGCAGATAAAGGTAACACAAAACTGTTCATCTGAACAAAAACAAACTCACAAATGGCATTTTTAAATTCGGCGCTTTCGACTATGTAGAAAGCGCAACTCTGCCGTCGCCGTTTTTTCTTTTTCGTTCTGGGTTTCCGTAGTAGCGGTGCGTGGGCTGTGATGTGTGTGTGTGCAGTTAAAACGATGGATGCGGTTCCCTCCACGCGTGATATTGATGCGATTCCTTCAACGAGTGGTATGGATGTGCTTCTTCCCACAAGTGATACGGATGACCTTATCCAAGGATGTCAACGTGCCCTGACAGGCAGAGAGTAGAGAAAGGGGTGAAAAAATTACAGGCAGATCCATTAGTGGATTCTTAGGGAATCTCACATGCTTACACGTCCCCCTTTGAGAAACACTAGCACTGACCCCGTAACGAGGCCAAAAAAGGCAGCAAAAAATAGAGGAAGCAAAAGAGAAAGCCAAAAGAGAAAAGGGAAGGGGTCAGCGTTAGCGTTTTCCAAAAGGGTACGTGTGTGGCGTTTCCAAGGGTGATGCTAGCGCATTCCTTAAGAATCCTCCAATGTATCTTCATGTATTTCTTTTTACATTAAATGTGTTTTGTTTTACTAAATCCAAGCACTTCGACAGCAAAAAAAAAAAAAAGGCAAAATATGCTTTTTTTTTTCCTACGCCCTACCTTTCCCTTTCCCCACCCTGTTTTGATGGATGAGACGGATACTTCACCGGCTGCATGGCACGCTGTAAAAGTTTTTTTTTTCTGTCATGGATTTTATTTTACAGATATATCACGAGTTTTTCAAGCGTTTGAGACCATAAAATCATGCATGTTAGGATTGCCATTGCAGTGGCCCTTTAAGCAGCGCCAATAATCTACAACTACTTAAGTCATATGTCTTCGGCGAGGTGCCGTGTTCGTCATTCCTTCACTTGTCCCTTGTTTTTAGCGCTTTCAACCTCCTCATTAAGTTATCAACTACCTACCGCGTTAGAACCAATCTTTTGGCCAAAAGTTCGTTTTTTTGTCTGGGAATTTGGTGAATTAAAGAGCCAGGATAGATCTAACTTAATTTTTTTGGCTATTGTCAGGACATCTTGGCCATAATTCGCGAGACAAGGGCCAAAGTTAAGATTCACTGCTTGGCAGATTTGCTGCCATCTGGTACCTTTGTGCACAAATCGCCATAATAATGTCACTTGCACGGCAATTTTGTCTTAAAGTTGCCAGCTGAAAACAGACCAACGAAAAGTCGTGCCAGAGTAAGGCACGAGTCCTGTTGTAGCAATACGTA
>JAZHYW010046660.1:0-28118 GCA_037355805.1 Ixodes ricinus
ACTTCGTTCGGTTACGTATTGCTAGGGGTTATAGCTACAGGCGAATGGCATACAATATCATTTTGTACTCAATACTATCAAACACTTGTGATTATTGATTACGAACTGTGTTGCTCTTAAAAGATAAACATAGCATATAATCGTGCAGACATTTCGAAATTCAGAACTATAGTCATCGAGCTGTAGAATCGTGGTAGACTTCAGAAAATAAAAAAATAAAATCTGGATTTAGGAGCGCGTTGAAGCGAGCACCATGAGTGATGTAAGATCTCTATCGAACTTATTTCTGACGCCAAACACTATAAAGCAAGATACACTTCGTTATAAAAACAAATTCTAGTGTCCCTGAACGTCTTCTCTCCAGCCTGGCACTCTTGTCGTAACTTTGATTGCCCATTTTGTCTTTATACATTTGTACGCTTCTTCCGTCAAGGCCACGAGCCTCCTTTGTGCGCTTCTAAATGTAGGGGTGGACAAGATGCACGCCACACTTTTGTGATGTCTGCGGCATGCATGACATCTTTTCCACGACTGCATGTCTTGAATGAACCATCGCTGATAATATTTATTCGAAATAAGGTCTCATTTTATCGAGCCTTCAATTTTATTTTGAAACGCCTTCATTCATTTATTTGATTGTGGTGCACAACACGCTCTACGACTATCGGGATCTCAACAGCAACGTTAAAGCTCATTGCAAAAAAAAGAAAAAAGACAGCTATATCTATTTTATGAACTGTAAAAACGTTCTCAGGTGTGGGATTTCGAAATCTTTGAAGTGTCGTATAGACTACTAACGTAATTATACAGAACCCCAATTGCCTGGTGACGGCGGGTTCATAATTTTATAAATACTTGAACAAAAATTTCATAACCGTGGAAGCTTTTTCTTCTTAAATTTTAACTGCGGAAAGTGTTTCTATTGTTTCCATAGCTTTTCCAACGCTTAGATTACTTCTATAGAAGGAAAATTACGTCAGGTTCTTTGAACTCCTAGCTTAGCTACAATTCAGTGAGACACAATAGAGTCCAAGTGCAGGAAAACAAATAAAAATGCAACGAGGATTGGTTGCGTTTTCTTTTCTTTTTTTTTTTTGTTACATAATTGACAATACAAGGTACTCCGATTTCCACGCAATGCTTTCCCATTCGTCGCTCTGCACTTTTTTTTTTTTCTTGTTGGACCAGTCGGGTTAAATTGCGCACCATTATAAAATTCAGAATACCATTATCGTTTTGTTTGCTTTCTTTGTTTCTGCTAATGTTTTTTTTAATATAAAATACTGCCATAATTCTAAGCCTTTTCTTAAACAGCGGATTCATTAAAAAAATAATCAAACGAAAATAAAAATGCGCCTTATTTTTTGTAATTTTGCTCTTTTTTCATAAGTGTGGGCCTTTGGAGTTCTGTTTAGTAATGAATGTCAAAGGTATAGCTTCCACCGCGCTTTCATCAGCATCCTGCGTGTGATTTATTTAGCCGTGGGACTGCAGAATGTGAAACGAGCGCCGTGCAGTTGTGGCGCTGCTACCACTCAGGAAGGTGTACTTTTTTAATTCTTAGTGTTACTGGCATGATATTTGCAGGGCTTATATACAGGGTGTTTCACGAAAGGTGAACAAATTCGATATTGCGAAAACTACGTGTCGCAGCAAAAAAGGCTTGTGTCGTTTTCTTCCTGGGCCAGGGCCCTATTTAGGAAATTATTGAAGTCCGGGGTAATTAGGTTGGTAAGTATTTTTTGCGTAATTAACTTTTTTGTTAGCGTTGGAGCATGATTTTAGATTGACAATTGCTCAACTTCTCATCAAAAGAAAAACACTAAATCAACAAATTGCAGACCGATAGAAGGCAAGCGAAGCATTTTACGGCTTTCTGAAAAGCTGTACCAATTCGACGCGTTTTAAGTTCCGGTTTGCTATCAGGCGCATCTCCGCCCTGTCGGCACCGCGCCCCGTGGAAGATAGATTACAACCAGCCTGCTACGTCGCGCGATCACGCGCCAGAAGATTTAGTTGCACTATCTCTCCACGGGGCCCGCGGTACCAGCTGGGCTGAAGATGCCGAAACTTAAAAAACGCGTCAGTGTATAGTTTTTCAGAAAGCCGTAAAATACTTCGCGTCACCACTATAATTCTCTATTATTGTTTATCGTTTTGATGATGCTGAAAGTTTTCTAATTGACATCATGCCCTTAAACCCAATAAAAGTTTATTACGCAAAATTAATTAACAATCTAATTATCGCTAACGTTAATGATTTTTCTAAGGCAAATCTTTGACGAGACCTGCTGGCACAAGTCTTGTTTGTTGCGACGCGTAATTTTGCAATAACTGCCGTAGGAAACACCCACCCTTTCTGGCTGAAGCGGATGACATGCAAAGTTTTAAGCTCATAAATTTATACTTCAAAGAGTTATGTAAATACATCAAATGCATACTGTACTCGCTCAGGAAGAGCTGCTCGTTAAGAGGAAACTAATAATAAATGGACAGTTCTTTTTTTTATGAAACCTACAGTATATTTTGATGTCACGCGGCTATGAAAAGAAATTACAGAAATTATAATTTATCTTATTAAACGATACAAATGTGAGAAAAAGTTAATTTGTTGGCGTGTAATAACATAAAGCAGACATGTTCAAGTTACTAAAAAAGTAAATAAGTTTATGCTACTGAGTATTAACCTCAAAAAATAAGTTGAGTAGAGAAAGTACCTCAAATGAAAAGTAACTGAGTAAAATACAAACTACCGTAAAAAAGTTGCGAGTTACTTTTGAAGTTACTTTTATATTTTGCTATTCTAACAAGAGTACTACATAGGTTTTGATCCGCTAGCGAGAATTGCAGGCTGAATTAGAAAGCGGCTTGCGTTTTTCACAGAAGTGCTTCAATAGCTGGTTCTGCTTCTGCACGCCTACTTGTTTTGTACTCCTTTTTCTGTTTTGGTCAATGATGCACTGCGGATGTATCGTTTCATCCTTCGAGGTTTAGCACTGCCATGAGCTTCGTTTTGAAGACAGTGTTTGCTTCTTTACAGTGTTGCGTAAGGTACGTCTAAAAACTACTTGGAGGTACGAAGTAAATTAGAGGTTATATGTAGTTCAAGTAGTAAGTACACCGGGTGCAATCGTATTTGAAGTAAAGTGCGATAAGAAAATCTACTTTTAAAGTAAAGCTAGTAGAAGTACTTTTTAACACAATCTTTCAGAATGCCCTTTCATCCCCTATAAAACGTGTTTTTTATTTTTTTTAGTTGGTTTGCACTGCTTTAGGCCTTAGGGAAATCAAAGGTGCATCAGTTTTTTTTCGGAAATGACAACAAAATCGGAGGTGCATCAGTTTTTTCTTTGGAAATGGCGGCAAATATTAGAAGCCGCCACAGAGTAATTGTTTTATTCTCGCTGACAAACTATTTAACACAATCAACTTATAAGGCACTTATTTGTATCGGTCTTAGAGCCGCCATTACTTCACTCAGAGAAATGACCAGATGACGTCTCCAAAGACAGCACAAACTATACAGGAGCACCAGATGAGCTTCAGAGCGGGTGCTGCATTTTGTTACATCCTTTGAGTGAGGATGCAGTGTGTACACCTCCTGTAGTGGGCAAGAGTTCCTACGTTGGGGAGAAGCGGGGACAAGCCCTTTCTTCAAATGCCTCGAGTCTCCTTGAGTTTCGGGACACAAAGAAACGCCAGTCTTCGGCGTCTAATCCCGCAGCTACTCGGCCTCATTTGCGACGTGTCTGTCCGCTCTCCGCGCCTCGTAGCAGTGTTGTTGCAGTGGGAGGCTCGTGAAAATTTTAGGGAGTTTCGGACCGTTCAAACTACTCCCCTCTCCTCCCCCCTCCCCCTTGACTACGCCACATGTTTTCCCCTCTTTGCAAATATCGGCTGATCTTCCAACATATCTCTTTTTGTGCAGGAACGTTTGTTTATAAGCAAACCTAACACTACAATTCGAAAGTAATTTGTAATTTGAGTAAAAATTACTCGAAAAAAAGTAATTTAAGTAAACTACTAATTACCGAAATCAAAATGTAACTGAAAGTTACTCAACTACTCAGAAAAGTAGTTAAACTAGAGTAATTTGAGTAGAGTAGTTGAACTACGTGCAAGTCTGATGCTACTGGCTATTCATAGAAATACAACAACAAAAGACCATGAAAATGCAAAAATTAAGTTCACAGCGACTGTATGCCTTCTTAAAAAAATTCAGCGCCGAAACTGAAATTTATCACACATCAATTCAGTATCAAAATATACTTTTCTTAATCCGAGATTGATGCCAAAGAGGGAAACAGAAATAAATGCGTCTGAACGTTCAGAAAGCTGCACTTTAGGTAAAACGAGCAATATTGGTAAACATTTTTTTTTCTCCGGAAAAAAATGCTTTTGTTGCGGAGTTACACTTTCTGAAAAGCATCTATCCTGAATATTTGAAAGTTGATAGAGACTATACATGCTATAATTATAACTTTCAAAAAAACAAAATAAGAGAAACAATAAAACAGTTGCAAAATAAGGCTTTGGGCTGGGATAATGAATTTAGGTTGGGATAACTACTAATACATGTTTTGCCCCTACGTCCATCCCGTCAGCTCCCTGGCCACCGCTCTGGAGAAGAGGGAGAGGGAGGCCCCCTCTCACCCCGGGACTCTTCTTTGTGTGTCCCAGGGTGTCCGAGACGTCTGCCATTCTCCCTTTAGAATATTAGAGAAGATTAACCCACGTCACTCCGAAATTTGTACAAAAGGCAGCTTCCCCCTTTCTTTTTCTTCTGCTGGTGGTACATAATGGATGATATGACGTCAGTGCAGTACGTAATAGCATATCGTTTAGTGGTCCAAAAGAAAACGACTTACAAGGTAAGGTCAAGAGATTCCGGATTTTCGGGTACGACAAAACGAAAATACTTACCCTGGAATGTAGCCCCCCTCATGCAATGCCCTTAGTTGGGACTTTGAGGTACTCATGAATAAATAAATAGAAAATTAAAAACGAGACAAACATAGCAGTCGACTTTGTATCTCTCCTTTCCTTAGAAACGTCTCTGCATTTTTATTGTGATAAGCACATCCGCCCCGGTACCCAAAGCGCGTCACTCAGCCGAACTCACGTCACACGACACCCCGACCTCACTATATTCCCTTCACCCCTGTGTTGACAGTGCGGTGGGAGCCATGCGCTTGCCGGACTCAATCAGCCGCCCCCCTTCCATCCCCTGCCCCATTACCTGCGTGTGGGTATCATCCGTGAGGGAGCGCGATCTCGTTGGCGACACATAGAAAGCGTGGCTGGCCCACCATGAGCGTAGCTCCACGGCACCTGTCCCAAGCCTAGGTGTGGACTGGGTGGGGAAAGATGCTTGCGTCCGAATTTCGAGCGACAGGCTGATCGTCTAGGGGGGAGTATGGCGATGTCCGGGGCACGAACAAGGGTCCGGCATTCTCTCCGTCCTTCTCTCTTGGACTGTTTTGTACTCTGGGAGATTTGTGAATTGAGAAAGAAAGCCAAGGAAGAAAAAAAGAAAACTGCTCTCCATGGCTTCTCTAAAGGGACACTGACCGGGTAATTATGCCTTCGCCGAAGTTTCTTTAACGCGAATAGCATTCTTTGGATACTTCACGCACTTTTCGTCTATGTATCTATCTATCTATCTATCTATCTGGCTATCTAACCTCTTACGCCGCGGGTCGATAAATAACAAAAAAGACCGGCGCCGGCTGGGATTCGAACCGCTGACCCTTTGATCAGCAGGCAGACGCGCTAACCACAGAGCTATGAAGGCAGTCATTCACCGCACTCTAAACATTTGTTTATATCTTTACCATAGGACGCGCTTTACAGCGCTGTCACAGCTACCGGTGCGCGCGCGTTCCATGCACGAGGGCTATTCACCTTCCTGGCTCAGCACTGCCTAGCTCACCCTCTCCCGCGCTCGGGAGACGGTGATTAGCGGCGCTCAGCCTCACGAGAGCGGAATGAGCCCTCGTGCATGGAACGCGCGCGCACCGGTAGCTGTGACAGCGCTGTAAAGCGCGTCCTATGGTAAAGATATAAACAACCGTTTAGAGTACCGTTGGTTGAGACTAGCTGAGACGCCAGAAAGTCTGGTCGGTACCATTTTGAGTGTTTGTGCGTATGGCGCGTGCTTTGCTCGCCTTCCTAAGTGACACAAACGCACGTGCTGGGCTGCGGAGATCGTGCGCAGGGCTGTGAAAGTGTCAACAAATTTAGAATCGCCTCAAGAGTGGGCTGGCGTATCTAGAGTGTGCCGGCCACCTGACGAACGCGCATAACTCCGCACCGTTTGATGCTATTCGCATTAACGTAGATAATCATTCCCAAAGGATGGGTTCTGCTGATTTTTTTGTATTATGAGAGCCACACTACCCAGAACACAATTTTCGGCTCGAAATGTGTTTTCTTTCCGCCCGAAAACCGCCGATCGAGAACTGGCCGGTTCGAGTCGCGCTCACTCTCTTCTCCGTGTTCACGTGCCGTTTTTTATGGTTCAGACACAACCACCAAATATAATCAAAGTCGTGGATCATCGAAGGCACACACTCAATATTAAGAATAAAAAAGTAATATGATACCCATTTTTTTGTGGCTTCTAAAATGCCGCAAATATGTTGATTGAAGAAAAAAAAAAGTTACACAGCCAAGGGTGACTTCCGCCAACTCTCTCCTCCTCTATATTTCTTCTTCCTCCCCAGTCCAGCTTCGGCTTTGAGCAGTTGCGTTTTTGGACTTCATTAAGAATATACGTGACGATGTAGGAAAATATTGATTGGGTAGTTTTCGGACACCATAATAAATCGACTGGCACAAAAATAAAACAAAAATTTTGATGGGTGTCAGTGTCCCTTTAAAGTGAAACTCCGCTGCTGAAACAAGCTCCTGCCGCCAGAAAGTTTTCCGCCAGAGAAATACAAAGAGAGGGGAGGGTGCTGTTTCAAAGATAGTAGGCACCCAGAAATGCAAAGAGGAGTGTCTCCAGCTGCACGGGTGAAGGACGACCAACGTGCGCTCCACGCCACTGACGTCACTAACATCCCTGACGTCACACGCGCCATTGTGCGGGGATTCCCGTTAAGTGCGTTTTGAGATTCAAATGTGGAGTCCGGTTTAATTACCACCTTTGAAAAAAAATGGGGAGGGGGAAGGTCAAAATGAGATCATGTTGCATGCATCAAAGTCGTGCTTGCGGTGCCTGGTTTGAGTTTTGCCTACATCGGACATTTAGTTATTTGTTTATTTATAAGCTACTGCCAACTAATATGTGATTCAAGCCACGGTGTTTGTAATACATATTCAGAACTAAAATACAAGAATGGAATTGTTGAATACAATTTAAAAAAAGAGGAGAAGAGGGGCTGGTGAAAACAAAAGGAGTAGAAACAAAAGTTGCAACAAAGACCAAAAAAAAAGGGGAGCAGGTAGGTGAAAAATGCAGACAAACACACAAAAAAAGTTACACATCAAAACGGCGTTTAAAGGACATTGTCCCAAGGAAATATATTGGGAGGAGGAGGAATAAACTTTATTGTGCCCATATATAAGTCTATGTGCAGTTCCCGTAGTCCAGGGCCCTGACGGGCAGGTTGTTTCTTGATGCCAAGGTTCTGGGGAAAAAAGAGTATTTAGAAATATTTGTGCGATCGAATACAATAGTACTTTTGGGGGGATATGGTCATGCCTAGTGTGTCTAGTCGTGGATGATTTGAAGATAGGATGATAATTCAAACGAAGTTTGTTAATTGTACCAGAGTTGAACATTAGATTTTAATCTCACTAGCTATTATCAATATTCTAAAAAGGATAAGTTTGTTAGTCGTAATTAAATAGGTGTCGACTTGCTTCTGAAACTAGACCAATGTGTATGAGGTATATTAAGGTTGAATTTGTTTTTTCTAATCCTCGATTCTAAAGTAGTAACGACGTGAGTTAGGTGAGCTTTATTTAGAAGGAAGGCTAAAATACAAAAATAATCACAGTTGTTTTAAGTTTCGATAAACGTATAAGAGAACAGCGCAGCACTTCAGCGAATGTTAAAAAAACCCACCGATCTACAATGGACCCCGAATAATGCTAAAAATGTTGCGGTTCTGAGCGTTATTTAGTGAACCGCGTGACCATTTTTATTCGAAACAGACTTAAAAAAAGACATCTTTACTGCTACGTGGATGCTGTCTTCAGTATATGTTTCTTGAGCTCGGCGGTTATTTGAGGGGCGAACAACCGTCACAGTCTGGTGAGTAATTAACTAAAATTTCTTAATTAACTTTTTAATTCGTGAAAATAGACGTTTAGTTCCCATTAGAAACTTGCTGAGCGTCATTTAAAACCACTAAATCAGTAATTTAAAGAAAGACTTTGAGCGCGTGTGAAGCGCAGTAGTGCGCTAAAGTTACCACTCGTGTATATGTAGGTACAAGGCTGGGACTATAATAAGAGACGGAAAAATCGCGCGGGCGGCTTACGTACCGCACCGGTAGACTTGATCCGGCGCTTCTCACGCGCTCATCTTTCTGAAAATTATTGATTTAGTGGTCTCAATGGACGCTCAGCAAGTTTCTAATTAGAATGATATGTCATAATTTCACTAATTACAAAGTTAATTAACGAATTTTAGTTAATTACTCACCACACAGTGATGGTTCTTCACCCCTCGAATGTCCGCCGAGCTGAAGAAACATATAGTGAAGACGGCATTTAGGTAGCTGCAAAAACGCCTTTTTTATAAATTTGAGTCGAATAAAAAATATTACCCGGTACATCACACGTTGTTACGCATAATTTTAAAAGTTACCTAAACAAATTTCTTTGTGAAATTGCCTGAGCCGTTTATTACTTATCGAACCGACAATCAACACATGTCAGTACAGCCATGAAGTTGTGCGCCTATCTATATGAGTACGCATCTAAATAGTCGGTGAGTGTTTTTATTTATCATATGAGAGTGTCATTATTTTCAAGATTGAAACTCGAAAATGTAATTTCTATAAATGTTTCTTTTTTTTTTCAACTCAGGTTAATATTTGCTGTCCTCATCCACGTATCCAAGGTTCTTTTTTTATTATAAAGTGTATTCACGTGTTCTAGCGTCAATCACATGTTGCCTTCAGTCGTGGCTTGGCTGGTGCTTTCATCATACCACGAAACAGAAACATAAAGGGACACGCAACGATATAAATACTTCCTCTTAATGCAGGGCCAGCCTTAGATACTCCCCTAAACAAATTGTTTCCTCAAGAGAAGAAGCTCGTCCCAATGTGTCATAGGCTTTATTATTGTGCGGAAACAATAGCTGCTATAACCTTTTATGATAATTGTGTAGTGTGTTGTCTATTCAACAGAGCGTTAGCATTAACCAAAACCTGCATTAAGTTAGGGCTTACATAAGCTATAAACAGAATGAGAAAATAAATAATAAATGTGGCAAGCCTCAACTAAAGCTGACAGCAAATGGAGGTCATTATCTGGTTTCGTATTTATTTTATTGCAAGGAACCGGTGAACATAGGTTGTATGTAACGCAAGACCAAATGTGTGTGCTTATATCGGTATTATTATTCAATATGTGTTTTTTTTAAAGCTGCCTGTGTTTTGTTTTAAAGTTAGGGGCGTAAATTAACCCTGGCATTAATCTACTCCTTCCTTTATTGTGGACCGCACGAATGGCCGAAAAGTCTTGCGAATGATGCGCGACACAACTAGAAATTCTAACTTTAAATAAATAAACAAAAAACTGATTCTATGCTGTGTTTCTTTCCTTAAAGGGGAGATTCCGTTGTTTTTTCTGAGCTACCCCAACTAACTACATTCTTGGAATAACCGGAATTTACTTTTCTCGGCATGCTCTTCGTCATGTTTCAGTTGAGAATGGCTATTGAGGAAACATTAAACGAAGCTGACGCCAAGACCGTCCTTCAAATTTTCCCCACGCCTTCCAGTCTGGTGTCGTCATACGTCGTAGAACATTAAGGTCGGGCAGGCGACCCGTAAAACACAGCCTGTCATGAATTAAAAAAAAGATGCTGCTGGAGTGAATTACGTAGCATTTATTTCACACCACCAAATTTCTGGTAAACTGTCGGAAACAAGTTTTACCGTATTTTCCGCACCGTAGTCCGCGGACTGTACACATTGCAATCCACTTATAACGATACACATGTAACGATGTACCGCTTCAGTTTCTATAGCAGGGGTCTCAAACACGGGGCCGGCACCCCGCATCCGGCCCACGACGCTCTGGGAAGCGGCCCGCAAGGATCCAGCGGCTGAGAACCCCAGTTTCCATGCGTCGAGCGCCACATGCACCGTAAATAATAGTTTTCTATCGTCAATTTATTTCCGCTCAAAAACGAACTCTTCTCATATGACGTGTTCACGCATTTTGCACTATTTGGCTTCTCGTTTGGACGGAGTATTGCTTCGTTTAAATATTGGCTTCTCATTTTTTCTCGTGTGAATTAACTGAATGGAAATACCACTACTAGGCTACAGGCGCGAGCTCTTTGCCCCAGGAAGACATCCCGGCTGCTCATACACTGCTCAGCAGGAGGAACTGCCAAGAATAAAACTGAGTTCGGGCCTCTAGCTGTCAGACAATACCTTTAAAATGAAGTAATTTTTCTATAACGCTTGTATAAAAATCGTCTGGTAAGCAAAACTGCCGTATGAAGAGAAAGTTTGATAAGCCTGTTGAGCTTAGTGAATTGTATGACACGGCAAGGACGATGTGCTCGCTCTCGTTTTATAAAAAAACTGTCAGTACTGTGGTATGGCGGTGTTCTGAATCTTTTATAATATCAGGTGTGGGCCCTAAAGCAGTCGTATATGCAAATAAAGGCTAAAGGCAAAACGGTGAGCTTACAAAAAGCAGGCAACAGCGGAAGTTCCTTGTCTAGAAAATCTGCGAGGTGTCTCTGGGACAGTCGGCTTCTTTGTAAAGTGAAACACCACCGCTGTTTGTTTGTTTACATTTTTTGTCCCAAAAAAGCAAAATATTGCCCCCCCCTCCTCCCTTCTCCTCCGTTGGTCCTCGTACTTTTGGGGGTGGGTCTATGTGGCTCACACACTCGAATGAGTTTGAGACCCCTGTTCTAGAGTTTCTAAACTAGAAACGACCAGTTTCTGGTCCAGACACTACGATAATCGGTTATCACGATTGAATTTTCGGGTTTCGTCATTATCTTTATAAATTGATTGCACTGTAGTGTCTCAAAAGTTGAACATTTACTCGTCGCGGAATATCTACGGATTGAGACTATACAATAATTATCTCTTTTTTTTTTCAGATCGTTTATAATGACGAGACTGTGACGAATTCTGTGCATGACAAAGTATGTTAATGATAGTTTATGCATGATACAATCTTATTTGTGAGATAATAAAGTAGGCATTTGTCAAGGTGTGATGCGTACGAAAAGTTTTACATGCGGACAATCTAAGGAAAACCTTTTCTTCTCAACCGAAATTCACCCCTGCTGACAATACACCTGAGTGTGGCTATAGTACAAAATGTACAGTACAGCCGAAGTTACAACAACTGTCGTCACATTTTAGGTGTTTCAACAATGCTTTTCCGTTCCACAAAAAATGAGGTCCAAACTTTAAAATTTATAAAGGTGCGAGAAATAACATTATTTTGACCTGTAATGTGGGTTTGAGAAAAATCAGCGACTTTAAAAATTTCTTCGAAGCTCCCTTTTAATGGAATATACGAAAGAGATGAAAAAAATGCAGGTCATAATAAATGGCGTAAATTCCCAAAAAATCAAATATGTCAATCGTCACTCAGAAGCTATGAGCTAAACATCTGGCTCAAATAAAGTTGCCGTTGCAAAAGACGCTGTTTGATGATCTGATTACAGTTTCCCAGCCTCGTTGATTGCGCAGTGGAAAAAATAAGGCTTTCAAGGTCGGTCGAATGTACGCGCTCGAGAACGCCTACATGCCTACATCTTTCGTCTGCCGGTGCCCGTGCGGAGTCATTCACAGAGAACAATACAGCAGCCTTGCGAGAAACCTAATAGAACGAAACAAAAAATGCAGAACGAATCACCGAAGTCAAGGTTTCTGTTCCTTTCTTCGCCGTTCACCTTTCGCTTTCAAGATGTATTCAATTCCCCTTCATAAGTATGAGTATCTCGAACATATAGCGGCAGCCATGCCTTACGTCTACACCTGCTTTCCTCCTAAGTTATCAACAATTACACAACCCTTGCCCGCGCCGTCGTAAACAAGCATCAAGGATTGGTGATTTTGATACTTTCATTCATTGAATGGAAAAGTTTGTGAACCAAGAAAAGAAAAAAAAAAAACTCACGCGAGAAATGATACAAGATAGCTAAAGGAGAAAGAGGGCGAAAAAAAAGGGGGAGGGGGCAACAATGACCTTTGCCTCGAACGGATGGTCGTATAGTTAAAACTTTAAAAACAGAAAAGTCACATCAGTTATTGTTATTCGAATTACTTTCACAACGCAAAATATGAGGCCAAACCTGCATCAAATGCTTACGTTTAAAGTTTTTTTGTCTATATTGTTTAATAAAATCTCCATAAGAAAACGCGTTTTATTTTTTTACACAATGATTACAAAGTCTATAAAAATAATGTGAGACCGGCATGTTCATTGCGCCGCAGAACCCAGGAATCCTGGGTTCAATCCCCACCCCTGCCCGTTTCGATCTGGATGAGCATCGTACCGGCGTGCGCGTACTGCACTGGCTAAATTTCTCAGCTAGAGTCGGTAACAACTTTGCCATACTATCGCAGACTAAACTTGTTCTGTATAAACTACTCATGACTAATTTGTTTTGTTTTTTCCACATTTTCTACTCTTCGTTTAATTAACTCAAATAAGACTAAAAATTTAGAAACCATTTAAAGAAATTCAAGAAGGCCGCCCCAGGGTCTCAGCCTTCAGTTTCTCGAAAGCAGTGTAAGCTAGTTTTCCACTCCTTTTCCTTGGTACTGCCCCACCTATTCCTCTCAGCACCTGGCATCAAAATTAAGTTCTATCTCTTGTCCAACATTCCAGTCGGACAACTTTTCAGTTCGAGGCTAGATGAGGGGAAAAAAGTTTTCTCCGGTAGTTGAGCCGAAGATGTCTTCATGGCGTGCGGGATCAACCTCGGGCGATGCATCGGTTGCGTGGGATGTTCGCGCGTGTGATCTGTGGAAGCCAAGTCCGAGAAATCCCATTCTCGCGATGTAGTCGCCGGCTTACCGCCGAACGGACTTAAGCTGCCAGTTACATGTTATGTTCACTCTTGGTGCTTTCTGATTAGTTATTCAGTATTCTTATTGACTAAAGCTGCGTTCGCGTTGACTCCGGTGCCATAATAAGATGCTTAGGAGTTCCCATGCCCTGCGGCTATTAAACTCTCCGTGACTGCAGAAACCAAGCTTGTGAAGGATGCGCATGCAGTTAATATGCACTTAAGAGTGTTCTCGCAAATTGCCCGTAATTGTGTTGCTACGTGAAACATTCTTTGTTTAGTGCTAGTAACCTCCAGGCGTCTCTTCCTGAACTGTGCCTTCAGGTGTCTGCACCCCATTGACTTTCCCAGTCGGGTCGGCCTGTGTCCACAGAGTAGGGGGAATGACAAGTAGCGGGTAAACTGAATTTATGTGTACGCCATGCGACGTCAATTTTCCCGCTAAATCTAGCGGAGAAACTGAATTTACGTTTAGGTGCGTGACCGTGTTACGTGCCGTTATTTTCCCGCTAAATGTAGAGGGGAAACTGATTTTGTGTATAGGACACGTGACATGAAGCCATGTGGACGTCATTTTACCCGCTAGATGTAGTGGGAAAATTCGCGGTTACGCTTTTTATACTTCACCTGAAAACCTAGCCTATGACCGCTTCACGTTAAAAAGAAGAGGGTTTGTTATATGATTTGAGGGTCATTTGGATTATGCGTGTCAGACACTTTTAAACCCCGCAGTTTAAATCATCTGGTGAGCCTAGCTTGACACACTTCTGAGTCGGTCATTGTGGGCAATAACGTTTAAGGTTAAAGTGAAAATATCTGTATGCAGTGTACAGCGTGTCTTTGTTAAGTACCTAATTATGACCTCTTAACGCGTGTGGACGTGATGGTGTTGCCCGCCGGGCGTGCCTAAAACTGAAGACGAAAACCTGTAATGTTTCTTGTGGCAGGGCTCTGGGAGGAGTGGCCGAGATACTAGAGCGAAGTCTCAATTATACACACCTAAACTGCAAAAGAGTAAACGCGCTTTTAAAAAAAAGAAAACAAAGAAACGAAAAAGTGCGAAAATGTTGCGTTCTTGTACCTTTTGTCTACTCTGAGAAGACGCACCATGCATGTACTCGCTTGATATAGATAGTGCACTGTTGTGCACTATTTGGCAACAACACATCTTTCATAACGAAAGCAAGAGAATGCTGCATGCCAAGAAAGTTCAGGCAACCATGGTTTCTCATCCAACCTAGCCTCACTGAACGTCCTTCAAAACGAAACCGGAGTCACTGACATAATCGATTAATTGAAAATATGTTCTTAATGCGGAAACGCTTAATTCTTTCGCTACTAACTCGTCAGCTTCAATCGATGAAATAGGGTATCACTGACAGGATGAGGCCTCCGCAAGCGTCATCACAGTCAGATCGATCGAGACCTGAGATTGGGCACGAGATGCTGTGACAGTGTTCGTCTAGGCTCGTGTCCAATCAGCGCGTCGAAGGTCGGGCTCGGGCCCAATAGCCGAGTTAGCGCGATCCGACTCTGATGACGTTTCATAGAGGGAGAGGAGACCATGCGGAGGCCTTCTGTTTAGGCGGTGTTGCTCCAGCACGCCCTCTTTAGAGCCTGCCGCCGCGCTTTAGACACGACTTTTTACGATCGGGGCTCCGGAGACGCCAAAGCGTCGATCGAAGCTGGCCAGCTCGCGCTGGAGGCGGGACAACTGGGAGACCTCCTCACCGTACTCATGCCATATAAATGTTTTTTTTTTTGTTTCTCTAATAATGTCGCCCATTGAAGGTTGTGTACTTTGACGTTGGCACATCGCAGCACCAACAAAGAAAGCAAATCAAACATTCTGACCCTATATACATAAAAAATGACTGGACAAAAAGGTAAAGTCTCGTATTTATAATGACAATTAGCAACATTTGATAGGTTTTTAAAATGAGTCGGAGGAATCAATGCGTCCATGGACGAAGAACGAGAAGGTGCACAAAAGCCTACGGTGTATGCCGGACTTATGCAGAGCACTTTGCCATTTAAAAAGCCTCTGACACGCCAAAAAAAAATTGTTTTTTCATGCTAGGCGTTGAAATGGCATATCAGGACATTACAAAAAAATTGTTTCACTATAAAGTTCCGTAGTTTTTTTATAAAAAAATAGAAATACGAGGCCCAATTCAAAGTTCCCGCCGTGCACTGTGACGTAACAGTGTACCGCAAGGTGTCGGGGCGGTCAGAAGGGAGGCATCGACCTACGTCACTAAAAGTGGGTTCACCGGAAGTCACGTGAGTTTCACTCCTCGTGCTCTCCGCGACCGTGCCTAAGATTTTCTTTTTTTTTTTTTATTCTGCTTTTTGTACGAGCGATCGTAGACAACGAAGTTTCAGTTCCACTAGCTCTTTACCGCTGCACCGTTGGTTAGTTTGCGTGCTGTAAAATTTGAGGACGAAGAGTCAGTGGATCGACGTGATGGAGGTCAATGATGAAAGCGTTGCGAGTACAAGCCAGTGTACGAGTGCATGCCGTCAGTCCGATAATACAGAGCTATACTGGGCGCAAAACAAGCTATCAAGTTTCGAAAAAAAATAATTTTAGAACGCTTGCAGAGATTAGGATTGCTAATGCATACGACACGCCCGATCGCATTGCTGAAGGTTCAGACACCGAGGTCGTTGAATCATCGGATACTCTCCAGGCTAAAGATGCCTGCCGTCTGAAGAATACGAACTGGTTTGTGTACCAAGTACAAGTAAACGTCGAGCACAAAGTACGTATTTTGTCTAGAACATGAGTAGAACTTGTTTACTAGGTGCACATGCGGCCGATGTATGACTCTCGGAAATGCATGCAGTGTGATCTCCTCTTCAGTTGCTGAAATACCGGGACAGTCCCTCACACAGCACCTTCTATACTCTGTTGTCACCTTAATGATGTACCGCAGGCAAGGCTACAAGCGCGAGCTCCTTGTTCTATGGCAGATCTCGGCGGCACAAGCTCTCGTGCACCGCAAGGGCAGCTGCCAAGCGCTATGATGCTTCGCGCTTCTAGCCTTGTCTGCGGTACAACATAAGGTGAAATGGAGTATAGCGCATTGTAGTTGATCACGTCAATTCAATGACTTCGCTTCTTCTACCTTTACAGCAATATTAAGCGATGAAAGGCAAATAAAAGAAACCTTGTCTACTTCGATCGCTCGTGGAGGTGCGGAGAATAACAAAAATATTTTAAAAAATATTACACGCGCTCGCGGTAAGCACGAGGAGGATACAACTGAACTCATGTGACTTCCGGCGATGCCTTCCTTCTGACCGCCCCGACACCTTGAGGTACACTGTTACGTCACAGTGCACGGTGAAAACTTTGAATGGGGCCTCGTATTTCTATTTATTTATAAAAAAAACTACGCAACTCTATAGTGAAAAAATTTTTTTGTAATGTCCTGATATGCCATTTCAACGCCTAGCATGAAAAAAATTTTTTTTTGGCGTGTCAGAGGTTTTGTAATGCAAGCAAAAAGCTTGTTAAGGGGCACTTACACCGCAAAGGTCGTATTTGTTTTAGTTGTTAAAAGCGATGCTAGTTGTAGTCATAGACACGCACAAAAAACAAAAGAAAAATACCAGACCGCTAAAAACAATTTTCCCACGCGCGCGCGCCTTTTTATTTTTGGCGTTTTTCTCTTCCGCTTTTAACCTCTCGCTTCTTTTTATTTGTGACGTAATTGATTATATACAATATAATAAAGCGTTGTAAGCGACATTTCTATAACATTTCAATAACGACATTCGTAAAACATAGTTTTGTAGCCTGAGCTACACTGGCCGAGGTTGAGCAGTTTCGCGTGGCTCGCATAATGAGCCGTGCTCCGTGCTGCGCAAGCGCGAGGAGCAGTGACGTCACACGGCGCACAGCTGGCGCGCCGGAGACGCCGCCGCCACCGCGCGCGCCTCGCCGGTCTGCGCATGCGCGAAGAGCAGTGACGTCACACGGCGCACAGCTGGCGCGCCGGAGCCGCCGCCGCCGCGCGCTCCGCCGCCACCGCGCGCGCCTCGCCGGTCTGCACATTCCAGAGGAGTGACGTCATAGCCACGGCAGACGCACCGGCGCCGCCGCGTGCCCAGCTGTCCGCCTCCGTTGCGCAGTAGCCAACTCTGACGCTGTACCGGAGCCGCTTGATAGCGCCTCTCATTTTGTGCGCATAAGCTCACGCTCGACGGTATATCCTGGCATAGCCGAGCTAAGCCACTGCAATTTTTTTGACGCAATGGTGAACGCACTATGGCCCTTTGTTTTGAAATACCGAAAATCAGAGTCTGGGGACTCCTGGCTTTTTATCCTACCTCGGAAGGCATGGCGGCGCTCGACGATCGGTGAGTCGGGGAATCGGACGAAGTTATCTTTTAGGTGCCCGACGACCTCTCCGACTTCGGAAAGGAAATCGTCGAACGGTCAAAATTGGGTTTGATGTCTGTGTACCGTAGTTTCGGTTGTAATCCGCCGGGGAGCCTTTCAGGCAGAACCGGTGCGACGTTTTCCCCTACGTCGCTCACAAAAGTCAACTGCGCGTTCTTTTCGACCTCGTACCGTTTCAAAGAATTTGAGATTGGTGAAAGAGCCCTAAAATAATTTCAAAACTCGAAAATGAAGCATCGTCTCCTCACAGCGATAGGCGGCACGCACGGAGTGGCTGATCGCGGGACGCAGGTGAACGCGATGGAGCACGACACGGAGGCGTGAGAGAAACTCGAGTTGCAGGACGACTCAATTTTTGACGTCACTGCACTGGCGTGGATCGCGCGGGAACTTCAAACTCAAATTTTGGAAATTGTTTTTTTCTTGCTTCGCAAATACGAAGTTCTCAATTTTCAAATTTTGAAAGTAATGTCCAGGCATCGTTTTCAGTCGTTTCAGACAATAAAAAAAGTGATTTTGACCTGTCAATGCACCTTTAAAGTCTCTTTCAGAAAGTGCGTCCGCAGCTATTTCACCACGTGAGCGACTAAAAGCACCGCTGCGTTCGGCACTTGAGCCTGGCCAAACCTTCACTATGACGGCTTTCTTTTAAAATTAATTTGACTTTCATCGGCATATATATAAGAACCACATCAGACCGCCAACTTTCACGGCATTGGTTTAAGGATGCGACGACTCCAAACTCCCTTCTGGCTTTTTTACACACACCACCTAACTCGTAGTTTCGCAACGGATGATAGTAGCGAGGATTATAACTTTTGACGTCACGGCGAGGCGAATCCTGGTCTCGACGTCACGGACACGACATCACGGACCAGATTTACCTCGCCGTGATGCACGCCTTCTATAGTCACTATAGTCACAATGTCAGTCACTATAGTTTACTTAGTAGCCAGATATATATATTGTCATAATGCCTAACCTATAAGCCCGTTCTGCCAAAAAAGCAGAAGTAGCGCTGTCGTAAAACGGCGAAGGCTTCACGTGTCTACGGGCCGGTCGACCTCAACGGACGAAGGGGGATCCCGCTCGGAAGCGTGCGCACGCGCCGCCGCGCGAGAGAGAACCGGCTCCAACGGGTGCCTTGAGCCAAGCGAGAAGTTTGCCCTTGGACGAGACGTTAAGAACGCCGGTGTGTGGCGGACGGTGACGCGCGTGAACGGTTTCGGCGCATCTGTTCTGTCGCCGCCGCGTGTGTCTTACTCCCGCCGAGGATGTTGTCCGAGCCGGATCGCCCCTGGACCGAACCCGCCGTCGGTCGCTCGTGCAGCCCTCCAGGGTCTTCTTCTCCGGAAAGTTCGACAACGTGCGACTGAGGTCTTCGGTGAATCGGTGGCTTCGCGAGTGGAGTTGTGTCGGCTCGCTTCCAGGTGGAGTTCTATGGTGCTCGTCGAGTTTCTCGTGGTAAGCTGGCTTCTACTTCGAGTTCCTACAGTCTACGCAGTCTTCGACAACCTTAAGAAACGCGGAGCGTGTTGAGTGCCAAACACCTTGTTATCGATTAGCAGCCAATGACATATTGGCACGAGCCGATACGAACGCGAAGTAACCAATCACACGATCGGGAGTAATAAGACATACCCTGCCTTTGTTTAAGCGGTTCTTTGCTGTAAGAAGCGTGGTTCGTCTACTTTTCCCTCAAAGCAGTTGGGAGTGCCGATAGCTTTAGTCTATGGAGGAAGATGGGCGAATGGCGAGGTTCAAAATACGTGGATACTCTTCTTCATGTCAAAAACTGTATTGAAAAAAAGTCAGTCTCTTCGTGGGACGTTACTAATTGCCTCTTCATGTGTTGAATTAACACGTATGTAGTTACAACTTGAATTAGCTTTATGTTATTTCATCGAGACGCGGACGTCTCAGACGCTAAATGTATCGTATTTTCATTCAAGGACCAAAACTTGTAAGAACTACTTTGTGCGGCGCACAAGTAATGCGCAAAACATTTTTTTTTTCTTGAGATGATTACGAGCGTAGATCTAAAATCAACAGTCTGCGGCGTGACACTCAGCTTGACGGAAGTCCTCGAAACGTTATGCTCGGTGTCATAGCGTAAACTGTTTTTGTCTTTGTTTTTCTCTTTTTTTAGGTGTAAACATATCTTCGGTTTCTTCGTTTTCCCTTGCTGAGGTTTGCGAGAACTTAGATGCAACAGGTTTCTTAGAGTGTACATTGGTGTGTCATTGACCAGAGCCCTATATAGAAAGAGTTTAGCCATTCATTGGGAGGTAGAGAAGGCGAACAAGGAGGCGCCATTGGCCGAGATCGGATGGGCGTGTTCCAGGGCGTCTTCACAAATTCGAATGTGGCCAACCAGAAGCCGGAAATAATACCCTGGCGGTGATCGCGAGAAACGAAATTAATAAGTGCGTAGGAGTTACTCTCGCTGGTTGAAAATATGGTGCACGTGATGTTTAAAATCGCGGTCATGTAATATCATGGTGGAAGATATATAAAGATACAGAAGATATAAATAGTGCGCGACTAGAGGAACGATCGACATAATCCGTACGCCAGGCGCCGAGGGCCGGGAATTTGCCGTCCGAGTGGTCGCACTGTGTCCGAGCAAAACAGAGTTTGATTGGCACATTCGATTCTTACATCTTTTTGTATGATAATAATCGAAATATCACGTGCACCATTTTTTCAACCATGAAGAGTTACTACATTTAACCCTTACGTTCTTATTGAAACTGTATCTCGCTATCACCGCTAGGGTATTTTTATGGCTTCTGGTTGGCCAAGAGTGCGTGTCAAACTCTCTATCTGAGTTTGGTGCACGGCCTGGCTCTACCCGCTCCTTCAGATTGACCCAACTCTCTCTATATACGGCTCTGTCATTGTCAAGTGTTTCGAAGCGCCCGATGGGTCACGGCGGCGAGGCCAATCAAACCGCATTTTCATCCTTATTGTCTTTTTGAGAAAAAGATGCGCCAAAACCAATAACTTTTTTTTTTTTTCGCATGAAGTTGTTGATCGTTTTGTAGCTGTTGTCGGCAATCGTGTTCGAGCTTTCAATCAGGGTTGAAAGGATTCGTATGTTGGATATGACGTGTAGTTGTATTCGAAACGTTTGATTTGGCTCCCCTGACCTTAGATCTTGAGGCTAATTCGGCGATACGTGTTGTGTAAGTTATTATAGGATTGTCCTTGGAAGGTGGGAAATACGCCAAGAGTAAAGGCGGTGCAATTACAAGCCACATGTATCATTTGAAAACTGTTTGAATGCTCACTTAGGCTTGCGCATACGATGGGGCAAGATGCTATAAACGACTTTATTTAGTGAGCTTTATATGTTGCGTTATTCTATGAAGCGTGACTTTTTAAACGTTTTGCGGGCGCGAAATGTTTGTGATTGAGTGTGGTGTTCAGTGTATTCATTAACCATTGGGAGATTTGTTCAGGTGATCAATTTCTCTCGATATTCTTTAAATTGCGACATCTACAACAATTAAGTCGTTTAAAATATCTTGACTCAATCTAAGAGTGTATGAGTTCATCTTCTAATATGTTTGTACCTGCCATTTTTATTAAAGCACTGGTCACGCGAGTGATGTGATCAAGTACTTCACATTACATTCCCCGATTCAAAAATAAATGTTTTGTTTGTGTTGCAACACTTCGAACATTATACGAGAGAACAATTTTTCTTGAGTTGCAACAGGTGCACATTTGTACTGGCAAACCTCACGGATACACGTAGTTGGGACATAATCAGGCACTCAATGAAAAATATGACATTTTACACTTCTTGCGAGGGAATACCTGTCATGGTGACGGAATAATTCTAGTGCTCCTCTACCAAACTGAAAAAGTATCAAATATACGTGGGCAAAAAGAGTCGATCACAAAGTAGTTTAATATTTTTCAGCGGTTTTTTTTTTTTTCTCAAAAGTTTCTAGGGCAGGTAAGGGCAAGTGTTATGACCATTTTACCATTTAACAAAGCTCTCTTCCTTATGAGTGTACTTGCTTTCTTCTCACCTTATTCCGGCGCCTAATTTATTCGGTTGCCTCACTGATATGGAACCGGATGGCGGGTCTTGTATCCTCATACAAAAAATTATTCTTTACCCATCACGTTTTCAGGATGTCGGCTATCAGCGCACTGCAGGAAACTAAAGCTCCTCTTTTATTCTCATTTGGTTTCTGCAGTATGGAGACATCCACCTCGTGCTTTTTCCTGTTGCATCGCTAGTTTAATCTTGTCAGGACCACGAATGAACGTCGTATTCCCGTTCTAGTTACTTCCAGCGCACGGTTAAAGTTTCACTATTATAGTTACTTTTATGTTTCCTTCTTCACTGTCACCACACGTGGGGGTCGACCCTAGTAGAGCATGTAATATGAGTAAATTTATTTATGAGAAAATGAGCTAGATAGAACACCTCATAGGTAGTCCGAGATTCATTAAGAAAAAAACATTGTCGTTTTGGAAACCACATTTATGGGTCTCTGATATCTTTATACAAAAAAGTAAACAAACAAACTTTTTTTGAAAATTTTCTTGTCGATGGTAGAGGAAGGAAGAGACTTTTGTGGAAATCATTTGGATCAAGAAAGTTTGCCGAGGGCCTAAAACAGACGTTCGACGGCACCCAATGGAGATTGCTTTGAGTTTGGCTTACTGGACTGAGGCTATTTGGAAAAAGAGACGTTTTTTTGTTTTTTTCTAATTTTCAAAAGCGTTTGTCAGTCTTTTCTGACACTATCTTCTATACTCGTATTCGCATATAAAAGCGTAGTAAAAAAAAAAAAAGTCTCGCTTTTTTGGAGCATTGCTAATTTACCTTTTTATGTGGTGAATTAAGATATATATAGGCGCATTTAAAAATAAATAACAAAAAAACTATATGTTATTTTACTAGGACGGGCACGTTTCAAACGCGCAAAAGCATATCGCTTCTCCCTCCGACAAACGAATCTTTTAAGAACTACTTCGCGAGGCGTATGAACAATCCGCAAAACTTCATTCTTTTCCTTTTTAGGGGTTAAAACGAGTATAGGAAGTGTTGATACTGAGCGGAAACAACTCTGTATACACGGCTCTCCGATTGCTAAGACAATAAAATACTGGAGAACACTGAAGTCTGCTTACGTCTAGGAAGACGAAAGCATTATAGTCCCGCGGGGGAAATGTCTTCGAGAAATGTATCGACACGTATTAAAGTTTAGGACGACGTATACGACAACGTCCTAGAGATCGACGCCGAGTACGGCGTCTAGGACGACCTCAAGGACGACGTCGAGGACGATGTCAAGAACGGCGTCTAGGACGACGTCGAGGATGACGTCCTAGAGGACGACGTTAAGAACAGCGTCTAGGACGACGTTAAGAACAGCGTCTAGGACGACGTCGAGGATGACATCCTAGAGGACGACGTTAAGAACAGTGTCTAGGACGACGTCGAGGATGACGTCCTAGAGGACGACGTTAAGAACAGCGTCTAGGACGACGTCGAGGATGACGTCATAGAGGACGACGTTAAAAACAGCGTCTAGGACGACGTCGAGGATGACGTCCTAGAGGACGACGTTAAAAACGAGCGTCTAGGACGACGTCGAGGATGACGTCCTAGAGGACGACGTTAAGAACAGACGTCTAGGACGACGTCGAGGATGACGTCCTAGAGGACGACGTTAAAAACAGCGTCTAGGACGACGTCGAGGATGACATCCTAGAGGACGACGTTAAGAACAGTGTCTAGGACGACGTAGAGGATGACGTCATAGAGGACGACGTTAAAAACAGCGTCTAGGACGACGTCGAGGATGACGTCCTAGAGGACGACGTTAAAAACAGACGTCTAGGACGACGTCGAGGATGACATCCTAGAGGACGACGTTAAGAACAGTGTCTAGGACGACGTCGAGGATGACGTCCTAGAGGACGACGTTAAGAACAGCGTCTAGGACGACGTCGAGGATGACGTCATAGAGGACGACGTTAAAAACAGCGTCTAGGACGACGTCGAGGATGACGTCCTAGAGGACGACGTTAAAAACAGCGTCTAGGACGACGTCGAGGATGACATCCTAGAGGACGACGTTAAGAACAGTAGTCTAGGACGACGTCGAGGATGACGTCCTAGAGGACGACGTTAAAAACGGCGTCTAGGACGACGTCGAGGATGACATCCTAGAGGACGACGTTAAGAACGACGTCTAGGACGACGTCCAGGATGACGTCATAGAGGACGACGTTAAAAACAGCGTCTAGGACGACGTCGAGGATGACGTCCTAGAGGACGACGTTAAAAACAGCGTCTAGGACGACGTCGAGGATGACGTCCTAGAGGACGACGTCAAGAACGGCGTCTAGGACGACGTCGAGGATGACGTCCTAGAGGACGACGTTAAGAACAGCGTCTAGAACGACGTCGAGGATGACGTCATAGAGGACGACGTTAAAAACAGCGTCTAGGACGACGTCGACGATGACGGCATAGAGGACGACGTTAAAAACAGCGTCTAGGACGACGTCGAGGATGACGTCCTAGAGGACGACTTCTAGGACGACCTTAAGGACGACGTCTAGGACGACGCCTAGAGGACGACGTTTAGGACGACGTCGGGAACGACGCCTAGAGGAGGACACTTCAGGAGGCTGTGGCGTATTTGCGTGGGCGGCCACGTTTGCCTGCGGAAGCCGCCGTAGATGTAGACGCTGCTGCCGATGTCGAGGCCGTAGATGCAGACGCGGTCGCCTCACAGTCCATCGCACGAAGCACACAACGAGCGCAGATGAAGTCCGAAGCGCACCTCTTGCACACGGTACGCCGGCGGTGACATCACGCTCCCGGACTTGAGCGTGAGTGGCGCGTGTTTGATGGCGTATTTTTATGGCCATCTTTCGGACACAACGAAGCCGCTTTTTTGCGTAATGAGAGAAGTAAGGTCGTCCTAAAGGTCTAGGACGACCTCAAGGAAGACGCCGAGGACAACGTCGTCCTTCAGCATACGATTAAGCGGCTCGTGCCGCTCGATCATAATTTTATGGTCAAATACGCCGCATTTTCGATCAATGGGACAGGTAAGGCTTTCGCCTTAATAAGTTGTGGAGCCAAGAGGCGGTCTAGACACATGTCCCTCTCTGCCGCAAAGTGTTGATGTGACGCATTAAAAAAGTATTCCACGCAAAATGAAAAACAAAAATCGTGATTAAAAAAAATCAGATTTATTTTCTTTAAATCAGATTTATATGATTTAAATCATTACAGCTAGAACAGAGTGACTTTTTGTCACTGGATGTGTTTGTAAAAATGGCTGCCTGATCATTTTTTTCTTCTTTAAATACAAAACAAGTGTTCATGGAAAGCATAAAATTATAGACACATATGGTAAATGAAAAATATTTTCCGGATTGTTATGGGGGAGTTGGGGGAGTGTTTGATTTAAATCACCAAAGTCAAATCGGTGCGATTTAAATCACGGTTTCAATCATCTTGAATTTTTTCTCCACCCTGATTCTAATATGAAACAATGTGCGAAAAATGTCCTTTAATCTGAGCATTCAGAGTTTGGTCAAAATCAAGATCGTCTTCAACGTCTTTTTTTTATTCCCGATTTCTGCTCCGTTATTCCTTCGAAGTTGAATCCTATATTGAATCTCATCGTTCCCACTAGAGCTAATAAAGCTACCCTTAGAGTGCCGGCACACCGTTCCCCGATAATTTTTGTGGGCGCCGCCATTTTGATGCTTAGTGCTGAGTGGGCGCAATATACCCCATTCGAAAGTCCGTCAAGCAACATTGCGGTCGACATTGCTAGCCACTAGCCAGGCTAGATCCGGCCTCGCTGAGATCCCCCGGTACATAAGGGTTAGCCCTACATCCAAATCCAAATCCAAGTAGCACACGAAGCGCGTGACTGGATCCGAGTTCTCGCCGAACGCTCAGAGCACGTGATCAGATCACGTGATCAAGCAATGGCGGACAGGCGTGGGCGTGGAACTCTGAAAAAAAATCTATTGGCGATTTTTTTATTGATAAAAATATCCGATCTTTTTTTATGATTTAGGTACGGGTGACATCGTTTTGCTCTGTTGCAGACTGTTCTAACATTTCTAGCTGACGGAAAACCGTTTCCTGCAATATCAAATAAAGCGCCATGCAGATAACTGGCAACAAGGGTTTTAGGCATCAAGATGGCTCATGCGTGTTTACTCTGACGCGTGTAGCTTATTTAATGGTTCAAGTTCCTTCAACAGGCAGCGGCCTATTATCCCACGATTACAAAACAGCAAATTGTTATTTCTTTAGCTAACCTCCTTTCTAGTGTTTTAGATTGTAACCTTTGCACCTTAAGGGCTGAGCTACTCGGAAGAAAACGAACTGACGTAGGAACGTTCCCGAGCCACACCCACAGGCCGTTAAACGTAAAACGGTTCGTATATTAAAAAAAGAAATATATATATATACAAGGATAATATATATATTATCCTTGAACGAATCAGCCTCTTAACAAACGAATGGCCTCATCTCCACGAAAAAGAAATTTCCCTTCTGCGAAAAACAAAAATTAAGAGCACTCAACGAACCGTTGCATCCGAAGGAGGAAACGTCGTTGTTAATGACTCCACACAGCCGTTCCCCACGTGACCTTGCGCTGCGCACGATGGTAATGTCTTGCGCAAGTCGACGTTCTTGTGTTGACGTTTGCATAGGCGCGTCCCTTTCGTTTGCCTTTCGTGGAAGGCTTCGAGCGGAAATGTTTATCCTCCGTACCGCGGACGATATTTTTACGGGCTACGTGCTAGACTGCTCCTCTTAAGAAAGGCAGAGATGTGCCCTTGCGCGGTCGGTGCGTGACTATACGCTTCGTTTCACCGTAACTTGGCAAAGAGCGAGCGCTGCGGCTCCTTCGAGCCAATCAGAGAGGCGAAGGCCAAGCACGTGACAGTCCTCACCAAAGGTAGGGGGCGGGCGCGTAACCCAAGCACTTGGAGAAGAGGAGAAGGAGGGAGTTCGCTGCGACATGGACCCTCTCTTGTTTGTTCCCCTCAAAGATATTAACCTGCCACTCAAAATTCGTACAAAAGTGGCTCTTTTTTCTCCTTGTCCCGCCCGTGGTTCTGACAGCACTGCGCGCTACTAGCGAGATGATGTATGGTCGAGGGTCTCCCTCCGGCGCGCTGATTGGCCCACTGTCTGGGACGGTGGCCTTCGCCGCCGTTTGCCAAGTTAAGTGGAGACAGAGTATAGGTGCATCTGCATGGAAGTTATTCAGCCGCTATGCGCACTTGCAGCATGACCTGCAATTTTGATGAACCTACGAAACGCAATTTCGCCGGGTATTCGGTCTTGCGACAAGATGTACAAGACCTTTAATCCCTCGTCTCTGCGTCTACATTGCTATCTGTGTTCAAGGCGAAAGCACACAAGGTCACAACGAAATAACGACGCTAAATATAGAACCACAATAAAGAGGCCCTTCATGTGACGGAAACCTACAACGAGAAAAAAGAAAAACCTTAGATACGCATAAGATAGCGCAGTAGGGGAAAGGGTGAAACAAAATTAACGAAGAAACAGTCGAACATTTGTTCGATACCGCACCATAGAAATGCCCTAACACCATGTACGCGTCTTGAAAAGAGTCACGTTCATTACTCCCATACTGTTCCTGTTTATTTCGCGGTTTGTTTACGCGTATATTTGAGTCGGACTGGCAGTCATTAGAGCTAGTTGAATCCTCGTTTACTGCCCTATGATATAGAACCGTATTTGCTCTTCCGCGACTTTGCTCAATCAAGATACACCGATGAGAACGGGTCACATGGGAAGTCTATCTATGTACTAATATGGGCGGCTGTTTACATCAAGCACAGTACGCGTATGTCGGGCGCGTATTGTGTTATGTTCCATGCGCATCTTCATCGATCCCGATTTCTTTCGATATAAAGGAAAGTTCACATAGACATGTTCAGCGTGAACGAGAAATTAAGTGCTTCTAAGTATAGGACGCAAACTGTTGAGAACAAACCGCCGTAAACGGAAATCTCATGAAGTCATCTCTTACAAAAACTATTTCAGGCAGTCTATAGAAATCAGGATAGAAATCCTGTCTACATATTCAACGACTCCTTCAAGTTCCTATTTCATTCACGTCGTATCAACATTTTTCAATAGACTTTCTATTAGCTTTCTTTCAAGCGAAGTCTATAGAGTGCAGACGATAAAAATGTTATAGAATTTTTATCACCATGTCTCAATCGACTTTCTGTCACCATATTTCTAGAGAATCTATATAGGCTAGAATCGATAGAATAATAAAATGCAGTGCGGAGAAGCGGCATCACACCCAGTTGGAGCGTCCTTACGGAGGCTGCTTTTTTCGACCATGTCAAATAATTATCGCCTCTTTGCAATGCTTTATATTTGGAGATGCAGTTCACCAACCCTTATAAACC
>JAZHYW010046661.1:0-13635 GCA_037355805.1 Ixodes ricinus
TGTCTACAGTATAAAATTCTAAGCTGAAGTTACAAGAACTGTCGTCACATTTTTTGGTGTTTCATCAACGTTTTCTGTCTCAAGACAAAATGAGGTCCAAACTTGAAAATTGTAAGAGAGTGTGAAAATATTATTTTGATTTATAAATAGCTTTTAAAAAATATTACTTCGTTGCTTCTGAGTTCTTTAATGAATTATGAAAGAGAAAAAAATGCAGGTCATAATAAATGGCGTACACCAAACAAATCTAAACAACGTCACTCAGAAGCTATGAGCTGAACATCTGGCCTAATAAATTGCCGTTAAAAATGACGTTTGAGGATCAGTACTTCCCGCCTCGTTGATTGCGCGTGAAAAAATAAGCGGCTAAATCGGTCGAATGTACGCGCTCGAGAACGCCTAACGCATACATCTTCGTCTGCCGATGCCTGTGCGGAGTCATTCACAAGAACAATACAGCAGCCTTGCGAGAAACCACAAGAAAAAGAAACAAAGGCAGAACGAATCACTAAAGGTTTTGTTCTTTTTGCCTACCTGACGCTAAGATATTCACCCTTCATAAGTATGATATCTTGAACATATAGCGGCGGCCATGCCCAAGCCTATACCTGCTCATCAAGTTAACAATAATTAATAACAATGCTCACGCTGTCATAAACAAGCATCACTTGTGATTTTGATACTTTCATTCATTGAATGGAAAAGTTTGAACCAAGAAAAGAAAAAAAAAAAACACCACGCGAGAAATGATACAAGATAGCTAAAGGAGGAAGAGGGCGAAAAAAAAGGGGAGGGGGGCAACAAAATGACCTTTGCCTCAAACGGATGGTCAGCAAGTATAATTAAAAACAGAAAAGTCACATCGATTATTGTTATTCGAATTACTTTCATAACGCAAAATATGAGGCCAAACCTGCATCAAATGCTTATTAGCTTAAAGTTTTTTTTGTCTCTATATTGTTTAATAAATTCCATAAGAAAACGCGTTTTATTTTTTTTTACAAATGATTACAAAGTCTATAAAAATAGTAGGTGTGAGAGCGGCATGTCGATTAGCCGCAAACCCAGGAATCCTGTCAATCCACCTCTGCCTGTTTCGACTGATGTGATCAATGGCGTAAAAGTGCACAAATTGCCCTATTAAATTTGAGAGTCGGTAACATCTTGCCATACTATCGCAGACTAAACTTGTTCTTATAAACTATCATGACGAATTTTTTTGTTTTTTCCAAATTTTCTACTTCTGTTTAATTAACTCAAATAAGACTAAAAATTTAGAAACCATTTAAAGAAATTCAAGAAGCCGCCCCAGGGTCTCAGCCTTCAGTTTCTCGAAAGAAGTGGCAGTGTAAGCTAGTTTTCAACCTTTCCTTGAGAATTGCCCCACCGGCCCTCTCAGCACCGGCATCAAATGTTTTGATCCTTGTCCACATTCCAGTCGGACAACTTTTCAGTTCGAGGCTAGACGAGGGAAAAAAGTTTTCTCCGGTAGTTGAGCTGAACGTGCCTTCATGGTGTGCGGGATCAACCTCGGGCTGCTGCATCGGCTGCGTGCGATGTTCAGCGCGTGTTCTGTGGAAGCCAAGTGAAAATCCCATTTTCGTCGATATGGTCGCCGGCTTACCGCCGAACGGACTTCAGCCGCCAGTTACATGTTATGTCTACTCTTTGTGCTTTCTGATTAGTTATTCAGTATTCTTATTGACTAAAGCTGCGTTCGCCTTGACTCCGGTGCCATAATATAAGATGCTGACCCGCGCCCTGCGGCTATTAAACTCTCCGTGACTGCAGAAACCAAGCTTGTGAAGGATGCGCATGCAGTTAATATGCACTTAAGAAGTTTTCGCAATTTGCCCTGCACGTGTTGCTACGGAAACATTCTTTGTTTAGTGCTAGTAACTCCAGGTGTCTCTTCCTAAACTGTGCCTTCAGGTGTCTGCACCTCATTGACTTTCCCTGTCGGGTCGGCTCCGTGTCCACAGAGTAGGGGGAATGACAAGTAGCGGGTAAACTGAATTGACGTAAGCCATGCGACGTCAATTTTCCAGCGAATCAGCGGGGAAATTGAATGTACGTTTAGTCACTGACCGTGTTACGTGCCGTTATTTTTCCCGCTAAATGTAGAAGGGAAACTGATTTTGTAGACACGACATACGCCATGTGACGTCATTTTTTACCCGCTGGATTATGGAAAACTCGTGGTTACGATTTTCTATACTCACCTGAAAATCCTAGCCTATGACCGCTTCACGTTAAAAGAAAAGAGGGTTTGTTATATGATTTGATGGGCATTTGGATTATGGGTGTCAGAAACCCCGCAGTTTAAATCATCTGGTGAGCTAGCTGACACAATCTGAGTCGGTCATTGTAGGGCAACAACGTTTGAGGTTGAAGTGAAAATATTGTATGCAGTGTACAGCGTGTCTTTGTTGAGTACCTAATTATGACCTCTTAACGCGTGTAGATTGTGATGGTGTTGCCCGCCGGCCGTGCCTAAAACTGAAGACGAAAACCTGTAATGTTTCTTGTGGCAGGGCTCTGGGAGGAGTGGCCGAGATACTAGAGCGAAGTCTCAATTATACACACCGAAACAGCTAAAAAGTAAACGCGCTTTTAGTAAAAAAAAAAAAAAAGTGAGAAAAGGTTGCGTTTTTGTACCTTTTGTCTACTCTGAAGAAGACTGCATGTGCCCGCTTGATATAGGTAGTTCACTGTTGTGCACAATTTGGCAACAACACATTTTTAATAACGAAAGCAGAGAATACTGCATGCCAAGAAAGTTCAGGCAACCGTGGTTTCTTCTAACCTAGCCTCACCGAACATCCTCAAAACGAAACCGTAGTCACTGACATAATCGAATAATTGCAAATATTTTCTTAATGCGGAAACGCTTAATTCTTTCGCACATTCTCGTCAGCTTCAATCGATGAAATAAGGTATCACTGACAGGATGAGCCTCCGCAAGCGCCATCACAGTCAGATCGATCGAGGAGTGAGATTGGTCACGAGTGCTGTGGACAGCTGTTCGGCTGGGCTCTTGTCCAATCAGCGCGTCGAAGGTCGGGCTCGGGCCCAATAGCCGAGTTAGCGCCATCCGACTCTGATGACGTTTCATAGAGGAGAGGAGACCATGCGGAGGCCTTCTGTTTAGGCGGTGTTGCTCCAGCACGCCCTCTTAGAGCCTGCCGCCGCGCTTAGACACGACTTTTTACGATCGAGCTCCGGAGACGCCAAAGCGTCGATCAAGCTGGCCAGCTCGCGCTGGAGGCGGGACAACTGGGACCTCCTCACCGTACTCATGCCATACTAAATGTTTTTTTTTTTGTTTCTCTAATAATGTCGCCCATTGAAGGTTGTGTACTTTGACGTTGGCACATCGCAGCACCAACAAAAAAAGCAAATCAAACATTCTGACTTATACACATAAAAATACTGGACAAAAAGGTAAAGTCTCGTATTTATAATGACAGTTAGCAACATTTGATAGGTTTTTAAAATGAGTCGGAGGAATCAATGCGTCCATGGACAGACAGAACGAGAAGGTGCACAAAAGCTACGGTGTATACTCGGACTTATGCAGGGCACTTTGCCATTTAAAAAGCCTCTGACACGCCAAAAAAAAATTGTTTTTTCAGTGCTAGGCGTTGAAATGGCATATCAGGACGTTACAAAAAATTGTTTCACTATAAAGTTCCATAGTTTTTTTTATAAAAAAATAGAAATACGAGGCCCAATCCAAAAGTTCCCGCCGTGCACTGTGACGTAACAGTGAACGCAAGGTGTCGGGGCGGTGAGAAGGAGTGTACCGTCATCTCAAATCGTGGAATGGTAAGACGTTTCCGGTGACGTGTTTGATAATTCGCGGGGGAGAGCAACACGGGAGATGCAGATTTACGACTTTGTGGTCAGGGGTAGAAAAGCAAAGGCCCACAGCCCTGCACGGCTGCAGGTCCCCAACAAACCAATGTTGCTCTAAGCTTGAGAGTTTATAACAACAATGATTATTGGTGTTTAAAAATCCAGAGCTCAGCATGCGATCCCCACAGCCCAACGCGCGCGTATCTGTCGCTTCAGAAACCAAGCAAATCACGGGTCACATGCACGAACACTGATTACATCACCGGCCAGGAACGATGTATCAAAGCCGTGTTCGTGAGATCCCCCTGCCGTGTGGAAGTCTTCACAGCTTAATTTTTTGCTCTTTTTCCGGCATTTTTCTTCTCCGCCTTATTTTGTTGGCATCTGTGTTGTCTGTTTTTTAATGCGTGAGCATTACTTGGCTCAGTCAGCGAAAAAGCCGTCGGCAAAATCCGTCGTCAAAATCCGTGACTTGTCCAACACAATAAAAAAAAACTCTGTCACGTGATATTTCTGGTTACGTGATCTCCCTGTAAGGTACCTAGTAGGTGACCTATCTGGTCATGTGAGCACGAAACCGTCCGGGTTTCGAACCTAAGCCTGGTTTCGAACCTAGGCCCCCTTGATCGTGAAACTAGCGCGCTATCCGTTGCGACAACACAACTCTGGCAAAGCTAGTGCTCACGCATTTTCAAATCATAAGAAAAAGCTTAAGTGCCCTCGTAGTTTTTTTTTCTTCTTCTTTTTGTCTGTATTTATTTCACACCTCTTGCCTGTACATATTTCACACCAAGAGATGAAACGAGTCAAGATATCCAATATTGGACCTCTTGACGCGTTGGACCTCTTGACACATCAAGGCACGAGTCAAGAGATCCAATATGGGTCAAGAGGTCCAACGCGTCAAGAGGTCCAACGAGTCAAGAGATCCACGGCGAGTCAAGAGGTCCAACGCGTCAGGAGGTCCAACGGGTCAAGAGGTCCAATATTGGACCTCTTGACTCGTTGGACCTCTTGACGCGTTGGACCTCTTGAGCTCGGAATTTTCCAATGCCTTCTTGTATGTCGCTTATGGTCAAGAGGTCCAACGAGTCAAAAGGTCCAATAGCCACGTGACAGCCGAGTCAAGAGGTCCAACGAGTCAAAAGGTCCAATTCGAGTCAAGAGGTCCAACGCGTCAAGAGGTCCAACGAGTCAAAAGGTCCAATTTGTGTCAAGAGGTCCAACGCGTCAAGAGGTCCAACGAGTCAAGAGGTCCAACGCGTCAAGAGGTCCATCGAGCCTTATTTTTTGTCTGGACGGTGGTTTAAAAAGCGCAAAGGACTAAGAAGAGAAGGAGGGGACAGGACAGAGCGCTTACTTACAACTGTCAAATTTAATAGAGCATCTATAGTCGGTGACAGGTCAAGAACGGAGTGGAAGCTCCGCCCACCCCTTTCCACTTCAGCGGAGCGAACGCTGGAGAGGAGGTCGCATCCTCTCCAGCGTTCGCTCTACTAAAGTGGAGAGAGGTGGGCGGAGCTTCCACTCCGTTCTTGACCTGTCACCGACTATAGAGAACGACAAGGTGGAAGTGAAAAAGGACAAAAAAAAAGATAAAATTAAACTCACTGCTGCTACAGAGACAACATATTTGGTTTTAGAAATCGAAATAAAAATTATTTTAACTTTAGCTAAAGGCAAAGTACTTGTCACGTAAAAAATTGTCTATAAAACAAAAAACGAAAAAAGAAGAAAAAAGAAAACAAATAGACAAATTGTCTATAAAACAAAAAACGAAAAAAGAAAACAATTTACGACTTTGTGGTCAGGGGTAGAAAAGCAAAGGCCCACAGCCCTGCACGGCTGCAGGTCCCCAACAAACCAATGTTGCTCTAAGCTTGAGAGTTTATAACAACAATGATTATTGGTGTTTAAAAATCCAGAGCTCAGCATGCGATCCCCACAGCCCAACGCGCGCGTATCTGTCGCTTCAGAAACCAAGCAAATCACGGGTCACATGCACGAACACTGATTACATCACCGGCCAGGAACGATGTATCAAAGCCGTGTTCGTGAGATCCCCCTGCCGTGTGGAAGTCTTCACAGCTTAATTTTTTGCTCTTTTTCCGGCATTTTTCTTCTCCGCCTTATTTTGTTGGCATCTGTGTTGTCTGTTTTTTAATGCGTGAGCATTACTTGGCTCAGTCAGCGGAAAAGCCGTCGGCAAAATCCGTCGTCAAAATCCGTGACTTGTCCAACACAATAATAAAAAAAAACTCTGTCACGTGATATTTCTGGTTACGTGATCTCCCTGGTAAGGTGACCTATCTGGTCATGTGAGCACGAAACCGTCCGGGTTTCGAACCTAAGCCTGGTTTCGAACCTAGGCCCCCTTGATCGTGAAACTAGCGCGCTATCCGTTGCGACAACACAACTCTGGCAAAGCTAGTGCTCACGCATTTTCAAATCATAAGAAAAAGCTTAAGTGCCCTCGTAGTTTTTTTTTCTTCTTCTTTTTTGTCTGTATTTATTTCACACCTCTTGCCTGTACATATTTCACACCAAGAGATGAAACGAGTCAAGATATCCAATATTGGACCTCTTGACGCGTTGGACCTCTTGACACATCAAGGCACGAGTCAAGAGATCCAATATGGGTCAAGAGGTCCAACGCGTCAAGAGGTCCAACGAGTCAAGAGATCCACGGCGAGTCAAGAGGTCCAACGCGTCAGGAGGTCCAACGGGTCAAGAGGTCCAATATTGGACCTCTTGACTCGTTGGACCTCTTGACGCGTTGGACCTCTTGACTCGGAATCCTTTTATTCGGGTGAACATCTCGAAATTTGGTTTTATTGCCATGGATATTGAGAAGACCCTCCTGAAAGCGCGGCCGGGTCACGCGTATCTGCCGGCTCATTCGCACAGCAGCTGCGATATCCCAATCTGCTTGACCTGCCTTCCCCGGAGCCTCTCAGGAGACTGGCATGGTGGAGACTTCCAGCTGTTAGGCACGGAAGACAGGAACCTGGCATGGCAGTCGCAGTTCAAGTGGGTTTCCTGCGGGTAGCGATGTTCAACAAACTTTTAGGGTCTATATGTGCAAAGCTGCAAGGACTCAGGAAAGCGCCCCGTTGAATGAATTGCAAGCACGTGAAGCCACCGCGGAAGGCCCATTGGGAATAAGAGAACAAAGAATTGCTCGCCAATAGAAGGCAATTACACACATTTAGGACAAAACAAAAACGAACGGACGAATATGACAATGATTTATCTTTGACCACGGTGATAACTCTGATACTTGAAGAGTCAAACTCAAAACAGATATGCATGATGTCACCAAAAAATATATTTACAGATTTTTTTTTTACCGCAAAAATAAACTGGGCATTGCGGAACGCTGATTCTCCACTCAAAGGGAGCGCTAGAGGTCACAATAAGATGCCAAAGTGTTCAGCCCGATCCGATACCTTAATCAAAATTTATAAGTGCATTTCTGAAAATATTAATGGGAAAATGGCGGCCGACGGAGTTTTCGAATACATGGGGCTCTATGGCACCAGAAACCGAAAAACGGGCAAAAAAATGTGCTCCATTTTCTCATTGAAATTTTCAGAAAATCACTTATAACCTTTGAATAAGGTATCGGATCGGATTGAAACTTTGGCCTCTGGTTGTGACGTCTCGCGCTGTCTTTGGGCGGAGAATTAGCGTTCGGTGATGCCTAGTTTATTTTTGCAATAAAAACCCCTGCAATTTTTTTTTATGACACCCTTTATTTGTCGTACATTCGGTGAGTCTGGTATTTATTAATAAAACGTAAGACATGCGTCATACTGAGTTACTGTTAGATTAAATTATTTGATGCCGTCCTAGTAGTTTGTCGTCGAAGCGAAGGGATAATTACGGACGGTCACTGCTCTTCCGTCGTAGCATCTAGACCCGCGGCTCCTGAGGTTTCTTTCTCGTTTTTTAAACTAAACTTTTGGACGCCAGGCTGAATTATAGGCAGAACCGAAGAGTCCAAGAGCTGCTACCGGCCAGTAACAAGTATATCTCACTTGAGAAACAATTTTGACATAGGATATTCTTATTGTTTTCTTTAACGACCTTCTTAACGAAGTTCTATTGGAAACTGCATAAGCAAAGCGTCAATGCAACTTTGACGCAACTCCAAAAAGTTTCTCATACTTTGAATCGGACGCCGTCGGTTCACGAAAAAGGGGGAGAGACAATGAATAATTTTTTTGAGGCCACATGTGTGTGTGTTTAGAGGCCACCTGTCTGTGTGTGTTTTTTTTAAGTGTGTGCGCTTTGACGCGAATGTTAGGTTTATTCGGGACTTATCTATCTCAAGGTCACTGCGATGTTCGGCAGTGTCCCTTTGTTAAGTCCTCGTCTCAAGTGGGGTGGTTTGTATCGTTTGTGCGTGTTCCATCCGGTTCGAAATGTCTGCAACAAAGGAGTTTATCTGTATAGTGTGGTTGGGAAAAAAGTTCCGCGGGTACTTAAAGCCTGTTTGAGAAATAAACCGGTTAGCTGAGTTTGAGACGTTCTCCGTGTCTGTTCCTTCTACTGAAAGTTCTTCCGATTTCATCCACCGCAGTCTCAGGTGTAATACAACATGATTAGCTACCACCAGCTCGCCTGCACTCTCACCGTCTTTTCACTAATAGGATACTTAGACGCCATGAAACGTAACTCGAAGGCGCGTTCCATGCACTTTCGAGTCGCCTTTGGGAGAGCTGAACGCACATCTAAAAATACAATTCACAATTTATTTATTTTTTGGACGGGAGAGGGAGTATTATTTTGTTCTTAAGGCTTTTGCTTCGGGTTGAGGTGTGGGGACGACTTTTAATGAATTGTATATCTTTTTTGAAGCCTGAGTGATGGCCGGCCACTTACGAAACTGCACTCATCTGCATCTGTCTCTGTTTCAACCAACGACAGCTATAATTAATGAATTCAAACTAAAGCGAATGCGCTTCAAGCCAAAAATTCATTTTTATTTTAGAATATCAGCCAATAAAGATGATTATTACTGCTACTATTACTATTACTATCATATGTTTTCTGCATCCCCGAAGTTTGGCTCTACAGTCCCTCAAGCAATGCTTATTTCCACCGCGCGCTTGAAGTTAAACTTCATTGCAAGAAATGTGTGACGAGGCATTTGGCAAAAAGCTTCCAGTAGGAAGCTTGGACTAGGTCCGGTGTCTCTGCACGTACATGGAGCAGGGATACAATAATAAAATAAAACATCCACACCATTCTCCTAGACCGAATGAGCGCACACTGTTGTTTTTTTATCAATGTGGTCGAATATGAAGACACTCAATGTGGGCAGGTGAGGAATCAAGGATTAGAGTGCATAATTCGTTAGGAATAAGGAATTGAAGTGTCGAACATGGGGAACTTTTAAGGAAATCCGTAGGTGGAGTCCTGACACATTCCGAATTTAGTCAGGTTTGCAAGATGACACAAAAGGCAACACATCCCACTCTTAAAAAGAAATACAAACATAATAACCGATTGTCATAGACACTTGCAACTTTCACAAAATTGTGGCAAAAGATTGATGATTTTCGGTGGCTAGTCTTCTGTTGCGACACCTTTTAAGTATTCTGTCAACGTATATGTATAATCCAGAGCTAAGAACGGATTTTTTTTTTCTGCTTTCTTAATATTTAATGTTGAAAAAGGCAATAAAAGTTATGTTACCTGGAAATCCGATATTTGGAGGCACCTCATTTCGATCTCCAAGATGATTTGAAAAAGGGGTTCGACGCATGATTTCATTCAAAACTATGCGATGATGCGTGTTGAAGCTCAAAAGTAAACATAGAGAGGGACGTATGAACTTGGGAAGCTGAGAGCTGCAGACCCGATTCTTTTGAAGCTAATGGTGTTTAGCAATTGATACCGCTTCTGCGAGAGCTTCTGAAGTACGCTTTCAAAGTTGAAGCTTGAAACCCATACCAACATTGGAGTCTTAGGCAAACCCCTTTAGTGAACATTAATGTTAGGAGCTCGTTGGGACTGAGAAAAAAGATTGCCAAGTATTATTGTCTTTTTACTGCCAAAATTTCGCGATTGGAAAAACAAAACTCAACCTGCCATCCAAAATTGTATTTGTAGCTTCCACTTAATGGTTTTACAATGTTAAAAAAATCCCACCTTAAACTACTAACGGCACTTAATACTAATCTCACTGCTGCATTTTTTTCTTATTTCCGTCACTGCCTTTACGAAAGCGCCAGGTTACCATTTTCACCTTCGTGTTATTATTTTGTTTTGTTGTAAAACTCCACCGTATCACTTGTGCTTGATGTGTTTAATGTTTTATGTTTCTTGCACTTGCCTCATCGTGTTTTTTAAAAATGTGTGTACCCCTACAAAAAATCCCAAATAAGAGCACTGTAAGTATTGTATAAATATGTAAATAACTTCCTATTATTCTACGATAACACGGTTTGATAACGTCTCCTTCATTGAATTAACTGCACACAATTAATACAACCAGCGACTTCTATTTGTAAGTTTGTTTTTGTTTGTTGCGCTTCGTCGTTCTTTCACATTTGGCAACATCACCAGCCAGCAAATTGAGGTTGCGTGACGATGTGGAAATTTTCGGCCGGAATAGATTCGTAGACGGGTCTCCTTATATTTGCTTCCTTTCTAAGTGCGCAGGCGTGCAGACTCGCCAGCAGGTGGCATGTATCAACTCACGACCAACACGAGCTGAAACGCGTTCTCACTGACCGAACACGAGTCGCTCGGTTGAATGCTCAGGCACCACTCGTGTTCAATTTGTACACCCGACGTTGGCGTTCTTAAGATCAGAGGAAATTTCACTCCCTACCAGATGCTATCAAAAAGGTGTGTTGGCTGCCCGCACTCTTCTCTTGCGCTTAGATCTGCCTAGCGAAAATTGACCGATCGGCACCAACGGCTGCCACCAGTCAAGCGCCCCGGGAGAAAACAAAACGCGCTTTCAGCGCCATACTGTTCGGTTTCATTGCGAACTTAAAATCGCTTACATTATGAGCTGAGACAGACCTTTATGCTTCTTTGGAGTACCTGCCAGTTTTTGGGGAGAAATGTGGTCCGAACTAGAACCATTAATTACGAAGTTCAGGTTCCAGGCTAATCGGACCATTTGACAACGTGAGAGATAACAGTGAACTTTTCGGGGACCGCAGACGCAGAAAAAGGCCGTATCGGGTGTTTCCAGCTCCTATTTTCCACTGGAGCCACGTACAATGGTATAAAGCTTAGCTATATATATAACATTCGCGCATTCTTGTGGGCACCATTGGTTTCAGGTCCACATCCCTATTGCGTGCAAATACCTTCCAGATTGACGGTGGCGTTCTGGTTTTCCCTTAGAGGTCCGAAGCTCTCCTCGTTGAAGCCTAGATCTTGTTCGAGGCCACATTCAGCGTTCTCAGGGGAAGGGGCTTCCCTGGTGAGATCCTCAGGAAGGGATGTGAGCTCTTGCTGCCTGCGCACCAAACCATGCAGATTGAGAAAAGAGTGTGCGAGCATTTCACAGACCAAGAGACATTCGAAGAAGTTGAAGATGCCGGTGGTGTACTACAATCTGCTGGGTTTATATTAATAATGTTATGAGCGATATGAATCTGCCGGTATTCCCACCGAACATCAGCGGAGTTTATTTCCCCTCTATAGTGAATTGCTGCAGCATCATAAATATGAAGTACTGAACATTCCTTAGGTATATTGGCGTGGTTGAGAAATCCATGTCCCCCCGAAAACGCCAGTAGTCCGAAAGAAAGCTGTTTCTCTAGGGGTTTGCAACGTCCAGTGAAGTACGTTGCTAGCAGGCCAGAAAACAAGCGTCTTATCCATCCCCTTGTGAGACTGAGGCTTTGTCGAATTTAGGCGGCTTTATGAGTTTGTAATCCTCACATGTATCACTACAGCGTGATGCTCGTTCAAGACCCCATCACACAATACAATCTTACCGAGGCATACCGGAAATTGAGCGTCAATAATGCTACGATAGTGATATTAAGAATCGCTATGGTTAAGGGCCTTTACAGAGTAAAAGCAACGCCTTTATTCTAACAGAGACCCCCGCCATTTCCCAGAGGGTGATAAAGACCATCCTCGCGGGATTTGTTTGCGTAATCACGTACTTTAGTAAAGTGGTCAACTTTCCTACTTCGTAGAAACATGCAGCCCGCCTCTATATAAAGCTGCTTAAATGAAAGGAAAATAACATCCGTCTGTGCCTCCAGAAAGGCAAGCGTGGTCTCGAGCCGAAAGAAGCAAATACTTTGGTACTTTGGGCATTGCACCAATACAGAAGGTATCCACCCAACTTGGGAGAATATAAAACGGATTTTGATCGAAGCAAGTCCAAATCAAGGCCAGCTGCAGCCCTTGTTTCAGATCTTTGCATTTTATCAGCGATTCTTGGAAAAGCGGAATACCAATGATATGTGATGCACGGAATGTTCGGAAAACTCCCGAGACAGGAAAACATTCACTGTGGCGCTTTTCAAAGCTTAAGCTTGTTTGTTGCCCACTGTGGGGACCCCCTACTACATTTGTTATTACTCAGCTATATTCACTTATGACAATACGCGTGGAGTAATTTCCCTCTACTTTCTTTAAGATCGCTGACCGCTCGATCACAAAGCAGATAGCTTGTCTTGGAAAAGGCATTTCGGTGCCATTTTTCAGTTTACTTCGTCATTTAGGTGATTTGAAATATGCCGAATACGTTGGAAAAGAAAATATATTCTTAGTTTTACCAGAAAAAAAAATCGGGACTATTTAGTTTGGGTCTGATCGCTTAGTGCTGCAGTGAACCGCCACCTCGCCAATTTCGGAAACATGGTACTTTCTATATATACAGTCGTGCGACAAGGCATCTTTGACTTTTTTTGCTGTGCCTTGTTGTCTATAGGTGTAAAGGCTACCCTTGTTGCATTGGGCCCGCTCAAGTATAACAATTGTTAAAGGCATTCTCGTACAAGTAATTATAAAAGAATCAATTTTTCCCGAGAGACATGTACACTTGGGCAAATAAGTGCAAACATACTCTTTTTATTTCGGGGATATAATGCTTTATAAATTGGCACAAAATGTGTGCGAATTTTGAACCTTAAGAAGACAACAAATAACTCTCTTGTTTAGAAGAGAACACTATTCCCATGAAAAGTAACATCGGGGACATCTGTTCATTCCTTTAAGGACGAGGGTAATTATTCCTATTGCTAGAGTCGTTCAAGCTCTAAAAGTAAGTAATTTAATCAAATTGACGGTTTTGTCGGCAATCCCTTGCCCCGAAAGGAGCGTCTCTTCGCTCCAAATTAGAGTATAAATATCAGAGTCAAAGTTTAGTGATCGAGTGTTATTTATAACATTTCTGAGAGCGCTTAGCAGCACACTGTAGTTCTTCGCAAGAAAACAGATCACGCGTTACAATTGACTGAAACTTGAAACTGCTATTTAACAAACTTACCGTCAAGTCAAGAGAAGTAAGCTTGGTGGCGGGACTGGGAAGCATGGATCTGTCCAAAGTGTTGAGGTTGGTGTCTTTCACGACCAGTTCTTCGAGGTTTGCCAGCTGAGACAGCCACTGTGGTCTCACGGTACGTATGGTTGAGTTTTGAATATCTATCTTTTTCAGGTTCAGGGGCAAGCTGTTAAAATCTTCAGTGAGTTGAAGGTGGGGCATGTTACGGAAAACGAGCGCTTGCAGCTTTGTGAGGGTTGTGGCAGCCTCCAGGTGCCTGGAACACTGCTTCCGTTCCTGCAATT
>JAZHYW010046662.1:0-32789 GCA_037355805.1 Ixodes ricinus
TTACGTATTGCTGTTACAGTTACTTTAATCTGACGGCGGTGCGTTAAGTGCTATCGTTCGTGGTAAACTGGCGGACGACATGCACCACCTCAGGTCGCTGGCTGACGCCCTGGTTGATGGTCGTGTTCATCGGTGAAACTTCGTAGTTCCAGATCTCAATCAGGACGTATGTTGCGTTAAATGACGCTGGCAGATTTCTCGCTGAGACCGCGACGACGAATCAGCGCCCATACCCACGCTATTGTCTCCCGAACTGGAAGTGGACAGCGTGGCGACGCTGGTGCAAAACGAGCGTCCACACGCTGTTGATCGTGGATTCGAAGGCGGGCGAGTTGGCGTACGCTATTTCACTCTCAGCGCATGGGCATCGTCGCATCCGTCATCCACAGGCTCATGCGGGCAATATCCGTCAACATGGTCGTGCTGACTTACTGCCAGCTCGAATGGCGTAAACTGGTGGTTTCTTGAGCTGCGGTGTTGTAGGCTTTGAACGTGATGCAGAAGGCAATACCTCGTCCGTCTGTGCTCTACGTCGACGTACATGGAGATCATGTCGGCGATCGTCTTCGAACGCTCCGTTAGCCCGTTGGTCTGGATGGTACGCGGTGGTCCGACGATGCGGCACCGGTATAAACAGGCGAGATCTCTTGCGTGAGAGCTGGGCCAGAACGATGACCCTCGGTCGGTTATCAAGACTTCCCGGGGCGCAGAACGCTGAAGAATGAACTCGACGAAAAACTTTGAAGCTTGCAGCTGTTTTGACGGAAGGCTTTGTCTCCACACCGTCCGTCATCCGTGGCCCCAGTGTCGGCGGTTCCCCGACGTGATGGCGAAGGACCCATGAAATCCATTCCAACCGCCAGCAAAACGCCAGTAGGTCGATATCGTTTTGCGAATCCCACGGGTCTCGTCCGGAGGACTGCCACCGTTAACCACTCGACGACATGACCGTGTATTGCAGATGGACGTTTTAAAGTCAGCCAGTAATTAGCATCGCGATCCGGGCAAACGTCCTGCTGCGGTGTAACCGTCTGGTCGTCATACAGCATGCCGAAAGATTTCTTCCGCGAACAACCGGCACAACCAACAGCAAACAGGGTCACTGGTTCACGATTCTTTAAGCCAGAAAACACTCGCCACAGAACGAAGCTTGACAAGTCTCGGGCGAAACTCGCCAGAACAGGCTTATCGCTTCGAGGTGGTTGATCACGGCGCGAAGGTTCAGGTCATCTCGTTACGGTACTCCATGTCGGTATCCATGCTGCTCAAAGAGGCTGGGCGTCATCATCGTCGTCGTTGCTGTCGAAAAAGGAGATTCGACTGGGGCCTGAACGAAAGCAGTCGGCGTCGGTATGCTGCGTAGCTGTGCACAATGGTGACGTCGAATTCTTTGCAATCGGCTCAACAACAGAACGTCCTGACGGTCATGAGGTTTGCAACCAACAGAAGAACTTTGTGGTATTCCTGTAACCACGGAACAGGATCACGGCCACCAGCGGTACGGACGGAACAGTTATGCCAGATGACGCTGAGACATTCTGTCAGTCGTTGAATAATTTTGTTCACCATAGACAGCACCCGGCTTGCGTAAGCGTTACTCTCGGCGCGCTATTGTCCTTCAACAGTACCTGAGACGTACTGGCGTCCGTGTGTATTTCTGTCTCCGCCGACGATCAAAATGTCCGAGGATAGGGGGCGACTGCAGCCTTCGCTCAAGTTCTTCGAACGCTTGTTCTTGCTATCTCACTGAAACTGCGCATCATCTTTAAGCAGATGCGTCAGTGGTGCAGAGATCTGCGTCTTTTGAAAACGTCTGTAAGTAGGCGCACAGCGGAATCTTCAGATGGCCTTCTTGTTTGATGGCTTCGAAATTCCCCGGCGACAGCGGATGTCTTTGTAGGATGAAGTTCTCCTGTTGCTCGACCGGCAAAGAACAGCTCGCCATAGGCGAACCACGACACTTCGAGCTTGAGTGTCAGCCAGCAACACCGAGCCGTGGCGACTCACCGGTCGTCTGAGGTGCTCGTCGAAGTCGCCGAACACGACAACGTCGTCGAGGTGAACTTAGACAGCTCTGCCATTTCAAGCCGGAAAGGACGGGTGTCCATAACACGCTGGAAGGTTGCCGCTGTGCACAGCCCGAATGGCATTACTTTAAATTCATACAGTCCGTCCACGGTGTGGCGGCCGTCTTCTCCCGATCTCGTTCGTCGACCTCAATCTGCCAGTACCCGCTCTTCAGTCCATCGGCGAAGAATGTATCGGGCGTGGCGCAGCCGATCCAGTGTATCGTCGATGCGGGAATAGCGGACAGACGTCCTTTTTGTTACTGCATTCGGCCGGCGGTAGTCCGCACGCAGAGACCTCAGGGTTCCGTCTTTTTTCTTCACTAGGACCACTGGGGAAGCCCACGGACTGTTTGAGGGCTGGGCGATGTCGTCATCAAGCATTTCCTGAACTTGCTTCTGGACGACTTCCCTTTCTTTCACGGAGACTCGGTACGGTGGCCCGATGCACGAGGATGCATCGTCGTCAGTAATTATCCGATGTTTTGCATAACCGTCGTTTGGCGCACCGCTGACGACGTGGAGGAAGCGCTCAGTGAACTCGGCGAGAAAGGTCGCACGAGTTGTCGTCGTTGTGGGGCTGGGGGACGGGTCGATGTCGAGCTCTGACTTACGGCGTGGTTACAGCGTTTTGTGCTGTGTCGGAGAGGCGTCTTCTGGTATCGCGGCGATCGCGGCTGAGTCCCTGGATTTCCTCGACGGTATCCCACGGCTTGTACCCTTTAGCAGGTGCTGCGACTCTTGCCGGAGAAGTTGGTGACAAGGGCTACGGTACGCCCGTCCGCACAGGGCTCGGTTACGCCGCCTCTTGCAATGCCAATCCCTCGTCCAAAGGAGAAGCTGGACGCTTCCTTCCAAAAAGAAGGTGCTACACCGCGGGTGGCTGCCCCGGTCCCCGACGGGCTGCAAAGACACTGGAAGCAAGCGGCGGCGGGGTTTTACGTGGCTGGACAAGGACTCGCACTGTAGCTAACGTCGCTTTGGGATTTTCTGCCGATGGGGCAGGTTTCGAAGCGTCAGCTGTGTCTCTGCGGGGTCGATGATGGCGCCGTATTCACACAGAAGTCGATTCCGAGAGATGACATCCCTCGAGACAGTCTTGCAGAACTGACGAGACTTCACCAGGGCCAGGTTTCACCGTGGATCTCGACGCAGAGCAGTGCACCTGCCAACAGGTGTGATGAGATGTCCGCCGGCGGTTCGTGTCTGCGGTCGTCCACGGCGTCGTAACTTTCCGAGAGGCGGCGAGAGAGCCTCCACTACAAAACGGAGTAGTCTGCTCCGGTGTCGACGAGGCGTGCCGTCGCGTCTTGGCCGTCGATGATAACATTGAGGTTATTCGTAACTCTTGCGGAAACGTCGTTCCGGGGCGTTGCGGCATTAGAGTGGGAGTGCTCCGAAGCGATCTTGGAGGATCTTGGCGTCGTTCGTCTTCGGCAGCACCACCTCCCGGCATTGCCGCGCCCTGGTTTTCCCGAGGGATAACTGATGGGTGACAGGCTGTCTCGGCGAGACCGGCGGAAGGGCGATGGCGGGCGTCCGGGGGAGGGTGAACGGAATCCTCGGCGGAGGGTTGACTCAGGAGATGAAGAGCGGCGTAGGCTGGTCCTCGATGTCCCGGGGTCGCTCTCCGAGACGTGGTCGAGGGTCGTTGGGTGCATAACCCTCGTAGGCCGAGCTGGCGGTAGGGGCATCGTCGGTAGATATGGTCCGCTTCACACGCATGTGGTTGCATAGCAGGTCGGTCGGCTTGGCCGTCACTCCGGCAACCGTCGGTCTTTCTTGGCGCGAGGTTGGTCCCGGCGGGTCCTTGCCCTGATGTCGTTCGTCGTGGCGTCGAGGTGCCATTGCGCCTGCGTTGGTAGGTCCTGCTGCGGCGCGCCACCAGGCTGGCAGTTGAGGTAGACTGGCGGCGGTCGTCGGGCAACTGCAGCATAGGTCAGGGTGGGCTCCCCGGGTGCTGCTGCGTTGACAGGAGCCTCCCAGTTGGATTGCCCGCTGAACTTCGTCGCGTACAGCTTCGGCTATCGACAGCAGCGAGCCGGCTGGTTGGCGGCAGAGCCTTGGCTTCCTGAGCTCTTCCCGGACGACGTCTCGAATGACCTGGCGGATGTCTGGAATACTGGGGCCAGGTCGCAGCCAGACGGCGTGAGGGCGGCGAGTCCGGGTGGTCGATGGTAGTGACTGGCTCGGGCTTGCAGGGCACGCTCGATGTTTGTCGCCTCGGTGATCCGTCGCCCCCGGCGGTTGTCGGGGGGCTACGAGACAAGGCCGCCGAAGATGTTGTCTCTCGCCCCTCGTGAGGATTCTAACCTTCCTCTCTTCTGTAGCCTCAGGGTCGGCGCGTGCGCTCGGAGCGTAGGGCAGTCCTCCACGAAGCCGGTGGTGCTCTCGTTGGGGCCTTCGGGTTCTTAGTTCGCAGTAGGTCTTCGCGGCTCTCTCTCGGCGGTGTTGGTTGTGGCATACGTCGCCTGCAGCCGACTCTTGAGAAACGTCCCAAGTTGTCAAAGACGACTCGTGATTTTCGTTACCAGTGCCTGGCAGTCCCCTCGGGCGAGAAATGTCCACGTTTTGCGAGAGCCGCAGGTCGTCGGTCCAGCCATTGTGGCGGGCGACGCGCTCGTACTAGTCGATCCAATCTTCGACGTCTTCGTGAGGTTCTCGCGGATGGGGCAACCGCCCGTGGTGCAGCGGGCATGTAGATGACGGCAGGAGCGGCCGGGGCTTCCGACTGCTGGTCGTTCATTGTCGGCCTCGTTGGCTGCTTGGTCCTGGGAGGCAGAAGTCCAAATTCCGGGTGAGAGGCCGCGGAGTGCGACGACACGAGACCGGATCTCGGTCTGTGCCTTCGTCGAGTTCCTGGCGGGCTTGGCGTTCGGACTTGCACTGCGGGCCTTGGAGGGTGCGCGGCAGGGGCATGCGGTACCCAGCACCTCCGCCAGAATGTCGCGAATGACAACTGATGAGGCGGTGATAACAAAAGGAACTACACGTTTAATCGGGGCCGGGCTTGTGCCCAAAAGTAAATAAAGGGGACAAGGGTAATAACGAGAGCGTCGCGGGCGTCGCAAGCGGCGGAGCAGCGGGATCGATCGCGGGGCGAAAGCTGACTCGGCGTGCCGGGCGGAGCCCTTTTGTACGCGTGGGCTTCCCGGAACATTCGGCGTGAAGGTTCGGTTCGTAGAACATTCTAACCTCGATTTAACACGGCGGCTCTCGAACTTGCCAGAGCATCACATCACTGGCGTCAACAAAAATGTGTAGAGCGCGGCCAGGGGTCGAACCCTGGCCTTCTGCGTGGAGAGACAGGCGCGATAACCGTTACGCCGCGGCGCGCTGCCTACGCGGTCAGCTGCGCCCGCGGCAGCGGTAGTCGGAAAGTACAATATTCGTGACTTTTCGGTGCTGTGAAACGTCGCTTATTAAAAGGCAAGTTAATTCAAAACATAATCTAGAAAAAAAAAAAAACTTCCATGAAACAAAATTTTAAAAGTCCGGTTCACGTATAAATCAACTAGCACTAAATCAACACTTGAAACAGGGCTGATGAACCGCCGACTTCATCTTTAACTTACCCTTGATGCACGCTAAATCAGCGCTGCAACACTCATATGTAGCGCAAAATCAGCGTTGTACCAGCAAGATCAACGCTCTTATTTCCTGCGCTGACTAATAGCGCTGAGGTAGCGCTGTGCCCTATGTGTGAACAGGTCTTAATAACGAACTGAAAATTGTCTAATGATGAAGCTGAAATTTGCAAACGATAGGATGGCACTACAGCTACTATAAAACATTTACCATTTCGTACAACGTAATTATTTGAGCTTCCAGTGTGCAGAAATGTTACTGCGAGAAAAAACAATATTGAATTTGACAAGAAACGATGCCTTCATTTTTGTGGTTTCCAGTTAAAGCTCAGAATTCGAGTATGCATATGCACACGCCAGGCATCGAACTATTTTAAAACAATATCTAAGGATGTTCTGGTGTAATTGTATCTAGTAGGCCCATGCGTTTTCAAGATTCAAAGTATATATAGGGCTGTAGCATTATGAGCAGGTACAGAGACATTCAGGGTGGAGACATGAAAACTCTATGCTAGGTGCCACGGATGGAAACGGACTGCCACGTTCTCTGCGGTCGCATTATGGCCGAAGGTTCTATGACGTAGCTCGCTGGAGGTACCTCATGCGGCAAGTTTACTTCCTTCGGCTGGCAAGATTCTCTCTCAACTCTATATTGATGCCGGATGGACACAACGTTAATAAAATAAAGCTACCTCAAGACGTAATGTCCAGAGGATGTGCTACACCAATACAACCTAAGAATCAAGGCCACAGCGTCTCACAACGAACGCGACGCTAACACTTGGTGACACCATGACGCGTCACTTTGGGGCGTGCCGTCGCAAAGTGACGCGATGTCCACTGGTGATGATGTCACGCGATGGCCTTGTCTTCTAGGTGGCCTTGGCCACAAACACACGATAATAAAGGAATCTGCGTTTGAATGATCTATTTTATTGACTGTTCCCCACGTCAACAGGAAGAACTGCAGTACCTGTGCAGCAAGCTCGCCGAGCACAACGGCCAACCTCTGCCCATTAAGAAATACGCGCAGGCGAGCGTCGAGAACGGCATTATGAAACTCCTGCTGAGCGTGTCGTACCCGTTCGAAGATCCCAGACGGATGTTTGTCGACAAATGCATGTCCCAAGTCGGACAGCACGTCGCTTCGAGTTCCCCGGTCGCCTGGACACCGTCATGGCTGCACACGATCGCAGGCTACCTGCCGTGCTCTCGCGTGCACTCCTTCAAGTCCGGGCTTCGAGGGATTGTTGGGTTCGTCAAGTATGTACACCGAATAACCTCCACCACTTTCATTGCTTTACTTACTTAAGTTCCGTTTTACATGCGTAGCGTTTTAAAAAAAACTTGAGTTACTTCGACGCCGGATTTATGTCATGTAGAACGAGGCAATCTTCGCATACCTGCACACCGTGATTTTATACACGAATAATGACGAAGGGCGACACGTGTTGCGGATGAATAAATGCTACATTAAAGCCATCATTATAGTTGGTATTATGTATGCACTCAATGAGTAGAACGCAGAGCCCAGTGAATCATCTTGGTGCTTACGGTCAGTGGTGAGCCATAGCCTCCTCTATACTCACAGAGCCTGGCAGTTCGATGACGGAGCCATAGAGTGCCCGGTCGCAGATTCGGAACGCGAAGAGCTGGTAGCATAGAGCATTTCTCAGGGAGTCTGGTATTCAGCGCACAGATCTTGCAGCGGTAAGGACCCTAAACATGGTTTTCAAACCCGACGAGAAAAGAAGCGGTAGCCCAAGGAACGCCAGAAGCACGAGCGGACATTCCATCGCTCGGGACAAGTGTGTTTCTGCGTCTCGCCGCAGCGGGGCGCCCGTTACATGACTCTTGTCTGCCGCTCTACCTTTTCACTTTCGGCGGCCGCGTCACGTGACGATCTGCCAGGCTTTGTTATATAAAGGAGGCTATGGGTGAGCCCATGGAAAGCATGCCACCGTTGTGCCAAATTCACCCTGGTGATTAAACCGCATTCGCGAAGCGGTTGCGACCGCGGCTGCATAAAGCCTGTTCACACATGCAGCGGAGCGCTACAAGAATAGCACTGACCTCGCGCTAAGCGCGTGCTGACGGAAGCGTTCACCAGCTTTGCATCGCACAGTCAAAAGTGTCGCTCATGGCAGATAATAAGTATCTGACGACACATGAGCAGCGCTACATCAGCGCTTCGCTGAATGTGAGAACCGGCCTTATATAGATTCAGTTCTGTTTTACGAGCATTTATTAATGAAACCAGCCGATCCGCTTCGTGGTGTCGATTCAAACGTTAGTGTGAATGGGTCATTACTGTGATGTCAACACACTTTTCACCTGACCTAAATCAATGAGACGGGCTGATGCTACCGCGATTTCGCGACGTAAATTTAGGCGGGGCGTCCGGCAAGGCAATTCGGCGGCCCCACGAATGCGAACCGCTTAGGCTACACTGAACATTGAACATTTTATTTGAATGGAGGATGATGCCACAATTAATTACCATGTAATTGCGCAAATACTGGCAACTTGATACTTCAGACACATGTCCGAGGGAAGAAAAACGGACCAGAAGGTGGTAAAAAAACACGCTTTTCGTTTTAGACCCGTAAAAATATTAGACAGTGGTACAAATAGGCCGTCAACATTAAAGGGGTCATGAAACGATATCGGGTTGAAATGTTCATGACTTTGCAGGGGTGTACTCCCTAGTCTGGCCAAAGTATACTCGCTAGAACCGCCACTGATTAGAACCTTCATTCTCTCCGTGAAATTCCAATGATGAAAGGGGACTATTTCTTCTAGTCTTTAATTCGCAAAGCTTGATGACGTAATTGTGAGATCGAAACCACCCACCTGACAACAGTCTAGCGCGGCTCATCGATTGACGACGAGAACTGCGAGCACGTGCTGGAATCGTCTCGTAACAATGCCTCGTGGAAACTCGGGTAGCGGCTCGTGTCCGACAACTGCGGAGATGAGTATTGCCGAACTCTAGAAGCACCGGTTCAGACACTTACGTCTGACTGCGTTTGACTGCGTTGCGGCGAGAACCGAAAGTGAGTCACCGGCACATCTGTGCTTCGTATGAAGCGTGGAATCCAATTCAAGATTCTTCTTGGCACGCGATATAAGCAGCAGGGATGTCCTGGTGTCTCGCTGCCGCAACGCAGTCAAACGCAGTCAAACGCAACTGTGCGAACCGGGCTTAAAGCCCGGTTCACACAGTTGCGTTTGACTGCGTTTGACTGCGTTGCGGCAGCGAGACACCAGACATCCCTGCTGCTTATATCGCGTGCCAAGAAGATTCCTTGAATTGGATTCCACGCTTCATACGAAGCACAGATGCGCCGGTGTCTCGCTTTCGGCTCTCGCCGCAACGCAGTCAAACGCAGTCAAACGCAACTGTGTGAACCGGGCTTTAACACTGCCTGGAGCTCAGCACGGTTTTCTACTTTGCCGACCCCAGCGCGTGCCTATGATTAACGTCGTTGGCATAGGATAGGCACCAGGCCACGTGGCCGCTTGTTTTGTCTGTGAGTTGAGGGCATGAACGATGCTCATAATTCTCGAATTTCTTTGGCGACTGCTGATGTATAGAAAGAAATACTATGGCAAGTCTATTCAGTTATTAAAGTTATGAGGGGACACTAAGTAAGATTTAGCGAAAGTAGAAAAATCGTTTTATAGCTCCTTTGAACGACAAAGTAACACATGAACTATAGTAACTATCTTTGTATCGTCGTGCGTGTGCACTGAACGAAAAGCAGGAAATATTCTGCCCTTCGTTTTGCAAATCGAATTAAATAGGTTTTGCTTGCATTTGATTTTTTTTTTAATATTGAGTTCTGATGAGTAATATATACTGGCACGACTATTACTTTCCAGCGAAAGGATAAGAGAGCACCAAGAGGTGCTTGACGAATGCACCAACCTCGACTTCACTGATGCGTACTTGAAGGAGACTCGCGAGTACCGTAAGGTCTCCGATTCTCATATCAGTGGTAGGTATTTTGCTGCAATCTATGTTTTTTTTCTTTATCTTTATCAATTTAAGAAGTTTGGCTGAGCACAGTTACTTCCGTCGCCCTTGTGATGCAGTATACGTATTTAGAAGAAAAGAACGAAATAAATTATTACGAATCTGCCAAAAAACAAAATCTTGGCAGAGCCGGGATTCAAACTCCAGCTCTCCTGCATAACTGGTTTATGAGTCCTAGAGCTTGAATCCCAGCACTGAAAAAGCTTTTGTCTTCCGGTGGCTTCGTATCATTTATCACATTCAATGAATGCGGTTAATCCCACTGAATATTTCGACTATTGCCTCTTCAGAGACTGCGCAAGATGATAAGCATGCACGTGATGTATTTATAAGAATATACTTGACCATTAATCGTAAGGTTTCATCGTAAATAAAAATTCTATTTTGTGCACATTGGTTTGGCGTGAACACGGTTCCAACTGGTATTTCCCCTTATCCATTGCCATCCGTGTTCGACAACGTTTAATAACAACCAATATTTAACTGTATAATACGACTAGAGCGTCCCAGTATGGCGCTGTCCTGCGAATAATCAAATAATGTACACACCGAATTATATCTTAACTGATTAGCTCGTCAAATATGTAGCCTTTGATGCGGTGTGTATGGGCATCGTCTTCGTCGCTACCAAATTCAAAATGACAAGCCTAGTCACTAACGAGATTTTCTATTCACCGGGCCGCCAGAATTCAAAAGTACGTAGCCTCCAACTACATATTTCACAGAACAAAATTAACTTAATTGATAGAATAATTTAGAACGTCTTTCTTCAAAATAGCTCATTTTGTTGTCGAACTAGCGTAGAATAAACTTGCTATGTTTCTAGGATCTTTTTAAGGGCCACTGTCTTACCAGTTACCTGTGCTCCACGTAGAGACGTAAAATCATCTGAAAGTTTTGTTATACTAGGTATCTGGTTTTATTATGAAACAATTTATCTTTTTGAATTAATATTTTGTTTTTTCGTATTGCTACTGCCTACAGCACTAAGGATCAGCGATTAGTGAATATCCGCGCTGTTTCTTAATAGGCGCACTAGTAAGAAAATTTACATATATTTGACACTTCCAAAAATACTTATATATTACTTAGCACTTGGTAATATAACGTTAGTACAGATGTGTACACATTTCTTCCGCATTATTTTCTACTTTTGCCACAAGCAAATGGCATTTTAATGCATGTCAAACAAATCATCATAATAAATAGCCTAATCAAAACTCTACTTCTTATCTGCATGGTGAACAAAACAGTGCATACAATAAGGACAAAAAAGGAACATACACGACGGGACAAGCGCTGTCCTGTCGTGTTCATGTAGAATGCACTGGAGTTTCTAAAAATGAGAATAAAGTGCCAGCGCGTACCGTGGTGAGGAGCTGTCATGGGTGGAACATGGAAATGTTATTATCTGGGCATTGTCTCCTTTAATCTATAGAAAGCCTTCAAATTCCACGACGAAGTCATTGAGAGCCCAGCCGCCGAAAGAAGTGCACAGAGAAATGAGAGAGGGTCAAAATAGTGGAGGATCGGCAAAAAATTGCGCCCCCCCCCCCCCAAAAAAAAAAAAAGAATACAAAAAAAGCGCGTTTGTGTTTTCGGATGTTATCGCTGGTGTACTTTGGCGCTGCCTGAGAGATACCTTGAGTGACACATCTTCCCTGCTATCTTTTCCCCTACACAGCGGCCATGTTCTTTTGCTACTTGCCAGGCTTACTAGTGTGGTGCGCTGTATGTTCGTTATTCTTTAGTATACATAAAAAGCGAACTGGCGTTCCTGAAATGACAATGAAGTGACAGCGCGTGCTATAGTGAGCAGCTATCATGGTTTTCTGTAAGTAAAAAGCAAGTAGTTTAAGTTCAACTTCAACTTTATTGTTTCTCTCCAGGGGAGAGGGGAGGAAGAAAAAAAGCAGACCGTTGTCGCTTCACAGTGTTTCTCCTCTCCACCAGCAACGAGCGAAACTATTTTAGATACTAGTGACCCGTAGAACAAGGTTCACATAAAATCAAAACACACAACATTAAAAAAAATCTGACGTACATTATGAAGATTTTTTGTAGGTCGGAGGTCCCATCAAGAATAGGCACAAATAACACTAGAGAAACAATGAACGAACATCCTTTCTGCTCAAACCCATCAAATCCGTGCCCAGTCTATGTGTACTATTCATAACATTAGGCAACGAGTACTGCAACATCTGGAGGCCATAACATGTTCTCGAGCTAGGCGTTGACCATGTGTCAACACAACGGCCTGCATATGCAGGCACTCTCCGCTTCATATTGGCGATTGATAAAAGAACAAGTTGATTTCGCCGTACAGAAGTTTGATATGTTAGAAGATGTTTATAATTATAATGCTCTGTAATTGGAACTATATGAAGGTTTTTCAAAAGTTGTAATGTGTGAGCGTTGAACTCCGCATTGCACATAATTCGAATTATTCTCTTCTGGAGAACATGCAAGTGATGCATATTTGTAACCGTTGTGCTACCCCAAACAAGGAAGCAGTAATTATAGCAAGAGCAAAAGAGGGAGCTATAAAAAAGAATTAAGACCGAAAGGGGTAATATATGACAGGATTTATAAATAATGCCCGCAACTTTTGAAAGTCAGCCAGCTATGCCCGGGCAGCTGAAGACGTCGACATCACGCCGAAATAAGGTCCTAGACGTTGGGCGACGTCGAAGTCCTTAACAAACTTTTTATCGAAGGCATTGGTACGTCCACATGATAGGTTCAGACAACGTCAAGCACGCGACGGAGTGACAACGTCATAAGCTTCACCTCGACGTCTTCAACAGTAATCGACGTCTGTTTGACGTCTTGTATGAGAAGTTCTTTGAACGTCAAGCAGGAGACGTCACAATAATGTCCTGAGCAACACGTTGACGTCTTCGACATTAATCGACGTCAGTTCTACGTTTTCTCTGGGAAGTTATTTGAACGTCGTGCAAAAGACGTCCCAACAATGTCCTGACAAACACCTTGACGTCATCGACATTATTCGACGTCAGTTCTACGTTTTTTCGGGAGGTTCTTCGAACGTTGAGCTCGAGACGTCCCAACGATGTCTGAGCAACACCTTGACGTGATTGGCAATAATAGACGTCAGTTCTACGTTTTCTCTGGGAAGTTCTTTGAACGTGGAGCTCGAGACGTCCCAACAATGTCCTGAGCAACACCTTGACGCCATCGACAATATTCAACGTTATTTCTACGTTTTCTCAGGGAAGTTTTTCGAACGTTGAGCGCGAGACGTCCCAACAATGTCTGAGCAACACATTGATGTCATTGGCAATAATAGACGTCAGTTCTGCGTTTTCTCCGGGAAGTTCTTTGAACGTTGAGCGCGAGACGTCCCAACAATGTCTGAGCGAACATCTTGATCACTCTGAACAAGCGCCTTATAGAGTCCAAGGCGCTGTCATATCACTGTCAAAATTTCTCATCAATGTCTGCATTTTTGATACTGTGCATGAAATCCACCTTTCAACCTAGCTGAGCTGCAGAAATCTCTTACAATAATGTCATTCTCGTGATTGTTGTTTTAGCAGGAATGGCTTAAAAGCCGAGAATACATAGCAGCAAAAACCAGGATTTAGCTCGAAGTCAGTGGGGCAGTTTATAGAATTTTTAGCGTTTCTAACTTAATATGAGCGTCTTTGAAGCTGTAAGAGAATTATAATAATGTAAGAGATTTCTACAGCTGAGCCAGGTTGAAGGAAGGACAGCATGCACAGTATCGAAAACGCTGTAATTGACGAGAAATCTTAAAAGTGATATGGCAGGTCGTTGGGCACTACAGGACGCTTGTTTAGGGTGACTCCGAATTACACCCAAGACTGTGTATCCATAGAAATGGCCGAAATTACCGATCACTAGTGAGCTGAAGGAACACGGTTCCCATGTTTCCTGGAGTGCGGCCGGGGTGCTTGGGGGATTAGGCAAATGATATATTCCGTCCGAATATACATGCTTCCGCGAACATACCTTCGAGCAACAAAGCCAGATCCGGTTGACTTCATTGTTCCACGGTGACCCAAATCGAGTCCGTTATCAATTGACATCCTGTTCAGTCTTGACGTATGCTCGGTGTTTTATGGTCGTTAAATGGGACCTTATTTCAACGTTGACATAACGGTATCACAGACGTACGCTCGACATTTTATGTCGTTAAATGGTACGTTATGATATCGTTAATACGACGTTCTCAATTCACATCCCGCTCAGTTTAGACGTATACTCGACGTTTTATGGTCGATAAATGGGACATTGTTTCAATGTTTATATAACATTACCAATTAACTTCCCGTCCAATTCAGATGTGCACTCGACGTTTCAAGGTCGTTAATGGGACGTTATGTCGACGTAAAATCCACGCTTTTTTCCAGACATTAGCCTCTTCCATATTACGTCGAAGGGACCTGACGTTCAGACTTTCGACGTTCTTTGGACATGTGGTTTCTGACGTCATGGACTTTCTTCGACGTTTTTCTAACGTATCTGTGCTGCCTGGGGCATTGTACTTCGGCGTCCCAGCTCATGTACTCAGTAAATATCCCACCAAGAACCTTCAACATTTCGTACAAAGTCAATATTTTGTCGCTTAGAAAGAAAGCCCTTGAGTAGATGAAAACACTGTACTTTTGGATCAAAGAAAGTATCGCTTTCGTCTTATCTGTATTGATTTCTAAAGAGTTTGAGATTGTTCAGTCACTTATCTTCTACAGAACGCTATTTGCCGCACGTAAAACCTGGTGGACTACTTTCCCCGAAAGGAATGAACTGGTGTCGTCTGCGTAAAACATAAAATCTGCACTGTCGTCTATATTTACTATATCATTGATGTATAAGTTAAACAGACGGGGTCCAAGGATGCTCCCCTGTGGCACCCCTGACGTCAGTTTCTTTAGGCTAGAGCGCCGACTATTGATCACGACACACTGATGCCGATATTTTAAAAAAAAACCTCGATCATCGTTGAGGCTAATCCTCGCACCCCGTATGCATTTGATTTTTGAAGCAGAGTTTTATGATTTAGACGGTCGAAAGCCTTTGAAAAAACCAAAGAAGATCCCCAAGGTAATCAATTTTCTTTCGACGTTGTTTAAAACTAGTTCATTCTGTTTTAATAGCGCGAGTTCCGTCGAATGTCCCTTCCTTATACCAAACTGGCAAGATGTTAGGATAGAGTGTTTTTCGCAGAAGGTTTATAATCTCGCATGTATTATTTCCTCTAGCCCCTTTGAAAACACTGGGAGCACAGAAACAGGTCTATAATTTCCCAGATGTTTTTTATCCCCAGACTTGAAAATAACCGTAACCTTTGCAACTTGCATTTTTTAGGAAAATGGCCATTTTGAAGTACCAAATTAAAAATATATTTTAAAAGAGGAGCAATTAATTTAATTACTTGTTTCAGAGGTTGGCGAGTAAGCGCTTGTCCTGTCGGATACGTCCTTTTTTTGTCCTTCTTTTTTGCGTTGTTTTGTTCAACATGTGCAACGACTACGAACTCGTTCAGGTTTCAATATCAATACTGTTTTTTTCATCGCTAAAATTATACGAACTCTATCAACTGCGACCCCCAGATCGATAAAGTATGTTTAACATATCTCAATACAATAACAATTCACTCAGCCTCCCTATTAGGCCGAATGGCTATAACATTGACGAAATAAAGTCCACCGGTCAATCTATTGCAAATGCTGAGTCGTTTTTTAACCCCAGTTTACCCTTGAAATCGAAGCCTGTATTGTAACATATAGCATGACGTAAGAACGAGTAATGTCATGCTCAGTGTCACTTCACAGAATTTTATTTTTAGGTATAAACATATTTTCGGCACGACATTTGTCGAGCGGTTAACAAATGGTAATTTTCATTGACCACCTCTCTTTGCCATTTCCCGAAGGCGTTTAAATGCATAGCTTTTGTAGGGCCTCCTGACGTTCCTCTTGTTGCGGGCACAGTTGCGAGGCCACTAAAGGCTATATTTAGGCGGTTTATTTTTTATTATACAAAGGCCTCAATTTTGCATGACGTCACGTGAAACTGTGATGTTATGTGACGTCATGGTGTCAACTCACGGCATGTCGTTTGACGTCAGTGTCACGTTACCTCATAGGGCCACGTGACGTCATGGCGCAACGTGACGTCGTGATCAAGGTTACTAGATTACCTCAGTTGTTCAACTCCCGCGGAAAGGGGTAACCCCTCACTCACTTCAATCCGCCTGCCGTCGTTCAAAGCGCCATCTAGATTTTCGTTTAATAACTGTGCGTTCCAAAGAGCAGAGCTGAAGCGCCATCTAGACGCCGTGTTTCCAAACGTACCTATCCCGATTCCCATAGAATACACTGCAGTTACCAAAGCAGTCGTCCGGCGGCGCGTCGAGCGACGCCAGGCGAGTCGTGGTGAGCAAGGGGGTACTGTTCGTGCATGCAGCGTCTATGAGCAGTTCCGTAACTGAGCTAATCTAATAACATTGGTCGTGATATGACATTACGTCACAGAGGGCCATAAATACTATCCTTTGAGAGTTGCTTTCAGATGTCGTCGCAATGTCACTTGACACTGTGACGCCATCAAGGCTACGTCCGTGTACACGAAAAACTTAAGATCTGGCCTTGTAAACGCGATGCATTTAAAATGAATGGCTTTCGTTCGCAGTGGAATACGCAGCCGGCCACCTGCTAGTCCTGATGAGCGCCGGCACGATTCCCGTGAGCAACAGCATAGTGTGGCACCTGCTGAACTGCGCCGACAAGCCGAGCCTGCAGAACAGGATTCGGGAAGAAATCGACACAGTGGTCGGACGGCAACGAACGCCCGCCTGGGAGGACCGCTACCGCATGCCCTTTACAATGGCCTGTATTTGGGAGACTTCCCGGTGGAGGACAATTAACCCCATTGACTTCCCAGAAGGTAAACGACAAAAAACACTCCCGAGAATTCAGTATACGTACGTTGTGACGCGTCTTCAAGAGGTGTGCTTCGCGTTCTACCCAGCATCAAAAGTGGCCCCGAAGTTGCCACCAACGACATCAAAGGAGCAGGTGTGTCATGTTGTCGGATGTCGTAATCCTGACGGTCGGTGCTAGAAGTTCCGCTCAGAAGCACGAGCGAACAGGAGTGTCGCAGTCGTTGCGGGGTCCACACTCCTGGATGCTGAGGTTTCCGTTGACTGTCAAGCTGGACATCAACCTGCAGCCGAACAGGCTACTGTGCCATCCATCACCAGTGCTGTAACACCGGCAGGTTCGTGGCCGGCGACAATATGACACTCCTATGACGTCATCAGGCGAGAATTAAGGGACCGCTTATTAAGACGCTATGAAGAGACCAGTCATAGACGCGTTCCAGGCACCTTAGTTATGACTCATGAGGAACCACCACCTCTAGGCCTTGGAGATGAACAGAAGAGGTTGCCGCCGTAACAAAGGGAGGAGGCACGGTCCGTTAACACAAAACCTGACTAGAAATATAAATCAGATAATAATAATGTAAAAGTTGTTAGTGCGACGGCGAGCTGGTATAGGGTCATTCTAAGAAAAACCGGAGAGAAGGCATAATTAGTAGGGTAATTGCTGATGCCTGAACTGTGTAAACGATGTGATGTGGCCACACGTGCCAAATAAATGCGAAGCCGGATGTCCATGCAGTTCTCGGTATAAAATGTCGTTCCGCAGTACTACCTAGTTCAATCGCGTGACTCTCCGAGACTCAGTAATGATTTAATATGACACACGTTCCCATATATTGCCGCGCGCAGTGCCTGGAAAGCAACGCTCGGTCACGGAGCTCTAGAAATTTCTCGTTTATTCTTGTTCCGAACGTAACTTCTATCCTCTATTCCTGCTTTCTTGTTCTAGAAAGTGCGTGTTCATTCTCGCCCCGAGCGCGCGACGCTCGAGCCTTCTTTGTCGAATCTTCGAGATAGTGACGCACTCTAGATAAGAGGCCGCCCGCGACCTTGTCGAGTCAGTTTTCGCCTCAGCGTTTGAGTCTGCTGTCTCGCCGACTTCGACGCCCTCGACGCTCTGTTGTTATCTTCTTCCTATTGTTTTTGGGCAGAAGTTCGCCCCATTAAAGGTTTCAGTTTCCTCAGTTATTCTCTGTTTCACGTCGTCATTCGTGACAATATTACAAATATCGAGAGACTCCCATTCATTCGAAATTCAAACTAGAACAATGCTTTATGGGCAACTTTCAAGGTCTCTTAGGAATCACACAGGCTGTGAAATGATTCAAAATACCTTTTATATTGGAAGAAGTGATGGACATAGCGGGTCGAAGAAATATCAAAATTTAAAATCGTTAATTCAAAACCGCAATCGCTCTGCAAGCTCAAATCCGACGTGGTGATACCACCGCTTTGATTACTTCTCCACAAACATTTTAGTCGTTTTTTTTTTTCATTCAACCCCAAGATTTATATTGGCTGCGTACACTGACGTATTTTGCGAGTTGAGGGTACGATTGTTGCTCAAGCCGCGCACGAATCATTTTAGCTTTTATTCAATCAAATAATATAACAGGAAAAAAGTCAATATTCAAAAGTAACGAAGTAAAACATGAAAATTCTAAAACCGCACTTTACAAAAGAAGTTCAACAATACTAGTAGTATTTTAAGTTGTAGAACTAGCAATAGGATGTTCCCACGAAAAATCGTGCAGTGATGGTCCAGGACATATCTTTTTTAAACGTGTACAGTAAATCCATGTTCATTGGAGCACCATTAATCTAATATATGGGTCATTCCACGTCAAACGTCCCAGACGTTGCGCTCTACCCCTTCTGATTTCTAAAAAAATATCATGACCTTTTGCCGCAATGTCCGTAGCCATGCCCTGAAATAGTTTTTGCCGAAAAAAACATTTTTGATGACGTGAGCGCGGTTTTAACTTTTAAAACACAGCGTGAAACTAGGAATCACTCAATAATTGATGAAAAATCAGCTTTTTAGTGAAACACCTAACACTATTTTTTTCTTAAATTTGCACGGCTTTCAACTTACAATGTGGTTGGGCTTGTGAAGTTTTGTTTAATTTAAATATTTATAAAAAACTAAAACATTGAAAATTTTAACGTTTTTGTTATTTTATTAAAAAATATCTAATTGCTCCCGGGACCTAATAGAACTTCTTACCGGCTGCCCTGCAGGTATATAATCTATAAAAAAATTTTAAAACCGCTCAATTAAATATCTCGCAGTAAACAAAAATCCTGAAGTTGCCAAAAAGTGCGTTTTGACGCATAAACAGCCGTTTATTTCACCCTGAGGTGGTCCAAGTAAAAATACAAAATATGGTGGGTTTGGAAGAACAATAAATAATCTTTTGATTCTGAAAGTTTAATCAGAGTAATTTTTGTTTAAAGCGAGAAAACAATTTTTGAAGTTGAACTCTCGCACCACAACCCGGCGTCGCTTCTTAACGCCTCTTCGCCGCACAGCACGCCACCTGCGACGATAGCTGACACGATTAGGTCCAAAGAAAGAACGGAGTTTTCTGCCGCTTCCCCTTGTCCGTCTTTCCGGCTGCAAGGGAAGAAACGGCGGGTATCGTGTAATAATCGGAGGTGTCGCCAGCGCGTAGCAATAGCAAACCCGTTGTGCCCTTTGTACCCGAGGGCGGCTCGAAACACGATGCCTAAACGACGGGCGGCATCAAGTGACCAGGACTTCTCCATGCCATGCCGAAGGTCCCACGGCCACCTCCGATTCCTAAAATAAAATTGATGGCTCTTCACCGTAACGTTTGTGCTGCCTCTCTAACATATTTTTTGTCGAAAAACAAATTTCATGGGGTGATGGCGGTTTGAACTAGTAAAAGGGGGGTAGAACTACGAGTCATTCAATAATTGATGAAAAGTAAGATTTTTTCACGGAACACTGGAATATTTTTGCCTAAAATCCCTACGGTATTTGGATTGCTAGGTAATAAGGATCATGGTCATGGAATTTGGTATGCTCGAAGCAGTTTTAAAAAATAAGGAATATATGAGCATTTTAGCATATTTTTAGTTTCGCTACAAACTATGGCTTTGCTGCATGCGACTGTAAATACTCTTATTGACAGCCCTGTAGGTAGACTGTACACAAAAATGTTTCAGGCCGTACAACTAAATATCTTGCAGAAAAAAAAAAAACTAAATTTGTGCAAAATTGCGTTTTGCCGTTTAAAGAGCCGTCAATTCTACCTTGAGGTGGCCCAAAGAAAAATACGTAACATGGTGACTTTTACAAAAGAGTTTATTTACTTTTGTTCTTGAAAGTTTTATTAAAGTAATTTTGTTCTAAAGAGGAAAAAAAACATTTTGAAGTTGAGCTTTCGCGCCGCAACCTGGCGTCATTCCTTGCGCCTCTTCTCTGCACAGCACGCGCCACCGTCGAGCCCGGCAAAGCGTGCGACGGTGTCACGATGTGCGCACGCAGGTAGACTGACAGGACTTCGAGTTGTCGGGTACATCTTGGTGGGAAGAGGCGTTTTTCTACTCTTGTTGCTTTATGGCTTTTCCTATTTTGACCGTTTTGCGCGGCTGTGTCCTCCTGTGGACTCTACTTCCACTGTCTTGATATCAGCAGATGCTTAGCGCTGCCAGGTAAGAGCATCCACTAGTAAGCTAGCTGTTTCTTACGTACACACTGCAATCACTCTCTCTTCTCGACGTCAGGACAGATGTAGACAGCAACACAAAAGCCCCGTGAACGGGCAATCTCATACGACGACTTGCAGTTGGAGGCTCGCGCCTCGTTTGTGTTTGAAATCGGCTTTGAAATGGCAAATTCTTGCGTCGCTGAATAGTTCCGCTTTTCACCGCAGTATGCGTGACAGCTAGGTTTTGCGGCGATATTATCGCGTTTCCGTTTTAGGAGAAGTCCACGTCAACTGATGCCGCCCGTATTAGGCATCGCGTTTCGAGCCGGCCCTCGGGTACTAAGGGCACAACGGGCCTGTTATATGCGCTGGCGGCACCTCCGATTGTTACACGATACCTGCCGTTTCTTCCCTTGCAGCCGGAAAGACGGACAAGGGGAAGCGGCAGAAAACTCCGTTCTTTCTTTGGACCTAATCGTGTCAGCTATCGTCGCAGGTGGCGTGCTGTGCGGCGAAGAGGCGTTAAGAAGCGACGCCGGGTTGTGGTGCGAGAGTTCAACTTCAAAAATTGTTTTCTCGCTTTAAACAAAAATTACTCTGATTAAACTTTCAGAATCAAAAGATTATCGATTGTTCTTCCAAACCCACCATATTTTGTATTTTTACTTGGACCACCTCAGGGTGAAATAAACGGCTGTTTATGCGTCAAAACGCACTTTTTGGCAACTTCAGGATTTTTGTTTACTGCGAGATATTTAATTGAGCGGTTTTAAACATTTTTTATAGATTATATACCTGCAGGGCAGCCGGTAAAAAGTTCTATTAAGTCCCGGGAGCAATTAGATATTTTTTAATAAAATAACAAAAATGTTAAAATTTTCAAAATTTTTAGTTTTTTAAAAATATTTAAATTAAACAAAACTTTACAAGCCCAACCACATTGTAAGTCGAAAGCCGTGCAAATTTAAGAAAAAATATTGTTGGGTGTTTTACTAAAAAGCTGATTTTTCATCAATTATTGAGTGATGCCTAGTTTCACGCTGTTTTTAAAGTTAAAACCGCGCTCACGTCATCAAAAAATTTTTCGCCAAAAATATTTCAGGGCATGGCTACGGACATTGCGGCAAAGAGCCATGATTTTTTTTTTAGAAATCGGAAGGGGTCGAGCGCAACGTCTGGGACGTTTGACGTGGAATGATATATCCAAACGCCGTAGGTAATGCTTGCTCCGGAGATACAAAATTTCAAAGCTCGTTGTGGAGATTGCTCAAGGTGTTGTTACGGTGCTCGCATAGCCGTCAATTTCAAACCGAGGAATGCATGTAATAACATTTTTTCTGACTATTTTATGAAAGGTTTACACGCATGGACAAAGAATATTAAAAAAAGTACAATAAAGGTTTCTATGCAGACTAGTTTATGAAATAACGTTTCACACCTTTTAGAGACACATTCACAATTTACCAACAAACTCCTTCTAATAAAACCACGCAAATATATCAAACTTTTATCTTTAATACATTTTACGAATATAAAAAGTATGCTTATAAATTTTGTGTAGTTCTGTTAATGAATTCAGAAACGCAGCTAATTTCTCTAAATGTGGCAAAATTGAACGTCAAGATTTTTTAAAAAATATCCACTCCTGTTTTTTTTTAACTCTCATTAACCGTTTATAGTGGCTTCAACTCAACTTGTGATGAAAAAAACATTGAGCAACATATGACCTCCTTAAGAGACAAACGACAACAAACCTTCAAGTAAATTCAGTTAGAAAACTGGTTTCTTCATACGAGCGATGCCAAAGCTGCGAAGCTGAGGCGAGTTGGCACATACTTCGGAATTAAAAACAGCGCGTAGCAAAGAGGAGGACCAGACAAAGATGTGACACCGTGACGCAGCGCTGCGTCATACTTCGGAATTAAAAACAGCGCGAAAAGACGAGGACCAGACAAAGAAGTGATGACGGACGCAGCGCTGTGTCATACTTCGGAATTAAAAACAGCGCGAAAAGACGAGGACCAGACAAAGAAGCGAGATGGACGCAGCCGCTCGTGTCATACTTCGGAATTAAAAACAGCGCGAAAAGACGAGAAACAAGACAAAGAAGTGACACGGACGCAGCGATGTGGTCATACTTCTGGAATTAAAAACAGCGCGAAAAGACGAGGACCAGACAAAGAAGTGTCACGCATGTAGCGCTGTGTCATACTTCAGAATTAAAAACAGCGTAAAGCGAAAAGATGAGGACCGGACAAAGAAGTGACGGACGCAGCGCTGTGTCATACTTCGGAATTAAAAACAGCGCGAAAAGATCGAGGACCAGACAAAGAAGTGACATCGGACGCGCAGCGCTGTGTCATACTTCGGAATTGGAAAACAGCGCGAAAAGACGAGGACCAGACAAAGAAGTGACACGGACGCAGCGCCGCGTCATACTTTGGAATTAAACACAGCGCGAAAAGACGAGGACCAGACAAAGAAGTGACACGTGACGCAGCGCTGTGTCATACTTCGGAATTAAAAAACAGCGCGAAAAAGACGAGGACCAGTCGAAGAAGTGACACGGATGCAGCGCCAGCCATACTTCGGAATTAAAAACAGCGCGAAAAGACGAGTGAGCCAAGACAAAGAAGCGACGCTGGACGCAGCCCCAGTGACATACTTCGAAATCAAAAAACAGCGCGAAAAGACGAGGACCAGACAAAGAAGCGACACGGACGCAGCGCTGTGTCATACTTCGGAACTAAAAACAGCGCGAAAAGACGAGGGGCGGTGGACAAAGCGAAGTGATCACTGTGACGCAGCGTACTGTGTCATATTTCGGAATTAAAAACAGCGCGAAAAGTCGAGGACCAGACAAAGAAGTGACATGGACGCAGCGCTGTCAAACATACTTCGGAATTAAAAACAGCGCGAAAAGACGAGGACCAGACAAAGAAGTGACACGGACGCAGCGCTGTGTCATACTCTTCGGAATTAAAAACAGCGCGAAAAGATCGAGGACCAGACAAAGGAGTGACACGGACTGCAGCGCTGTGTCATACTTCGGAATTAAAAACAGCGCGAAAAGACGAGGACCAGGACACAGAAGCGACACGGATTCGCAGCGCCGTGTCATACTCTTCAGAATTAAAAACAGCGCGAAACAGTCGAGGACCAGACAAAGCAGCGACAGGAACGCAGCGCTGTAGGTCATGCAGTCGGAATTAAAAACAGCGCTGAAAAGATGAGGACCAGACAAAGAAGTGACGCGGACGCAGCGCTGTGTCATACATCGGAATTAAAAACAGCGCGAAAAGACGAGGACAAGACAAAGAAGCAGACACGGACGCAGCGCTGCTGTGTCATACTTCGGAATTAAACACGAGCGCGAAAAAGACGAGGACCAGAAGCTAAGTGACACGGACGCAGCGGCTGTGTCATACTTCGGAATTAAAAACACCGCGAAAAGACGAGGACCAGACAAAGAAGTGACACGGACGCAGCGCTGCGTCATACTTCGGAATTAAAAACAGCGCGAAAAGACGAGGATCAAGACAGTGACGTGACACGGACGCAGCCCCGTGCCATACTTCGGAATTAAAAACAGCGCGGTAAAGACGAGGACCAGACAAAGAAGTGACACGGACGCAGCGCTGTGTCATACTTCGGAATTAAACAACAGCGCGAAAAGACGAGGACCAGACAAAGAAGCGACACGGACGCAGCGCCAGTGTCATACTTCGGAATTAAAAAACAGCGCGAAAAGACGACCCCGTTGAAAAATCCGGCAAAACTTCCAGTGACATTCGGTGGAAACGGGTTAATTTCCACTCATTTTCACCAGAAACCAGCGTAGTTTACCAGTTTTTTGGTGGAAATATTACCGGCCGCCACTTTCAGTTACCAGATTCCGGTGTACGTTTTACCGGAGCCACTTTTGGTTAAAATCCGGCAAAAACTTCCCGTGACATTCAGTGGAAACGGGTTAATTTCCACTCATTTTCACCAGAAACCAGCGTCGTTTACCAGTCTGTGGTGGAAATATTACCGGAAGACACTTTCGCTGAAAGTTTTGCCAGAACCACTTTCGATTACCCGTCGCTGGAATCCTACCGGAAGCCGCTCTCGTTTTCCGGACACCGAACTTAACTGGTAGCCGACGAAAGGGGAACGGCTAAAGACAAGGAAGCCAAGTCGAGCAGGGGGACTGAGTTTGTAATGGTGGCCGCCAATGCAGTGGCATTCCCGTGAGTGCGTGTTTTAGCTCGAGACGAGGTTGCAATCCTGCAAGAAGTGCGTGCAGCGAACTGTTTTGACGATCCAAAATGGTGAGCAGCGATCACCGGCAACTTGCTATTTGCGACAGGCAAAAGTCGGGGCCACAGCAGGTACGAGACCACTCGGGCGGCATTCTCGTGAGTGCGAGTTTTAGCTCGGGACGACGTTGCAACTCTCAAGAAGTGCGTGCAGCGAACTGTTTTGACGATCCAAAAAGGTGGGCGCTTTCACCCGTTTTCATCCGAAACCAGTTTCCCTGCAGTCTGTGCGAGATTATTTGCCGGCAAACAGATTTCGCTGAAATTTCATCGGCATCGGGTTTCCACAGATTTCGCTGAAATGTCACCGGCAGCCGGCAGCCAGCGAAACGGGTGACTCGCTTCCCTGTTTACCGAACTTCACTCAAAGCCGACGCGAGGGGAGGGGCAAGCCGAGGCGAGCCGGGGACTGGGCGTCCTTGGTGCCTCGCACCAAGGACGAGTCCCCACGCACCCTCTCTCCCTCGCATTGGGTCGTGGGGAAAATGCGAGAAGGTCGTTTTGCTGACTTTTTTTTTTTTTAAGAAAACCGGCTTCTTTGTCCGTCAACGAGCAACGGCCGGCCAGGAACGAACGCTCAGTCTCGGATTCTCGTTTCATGTGTGCGACCTGTATCTTCCAGAGCAGCTGCGTGTGCAGATGAAAAGAAAATATCTTTCAGTGACCTGTTTCTTACGCCTCTTTGTCCGTCCGGCTTCAGAAGCATCCAGCGAGCGAAAAAGACTGTGCCCAAGATTTCTCAACGTCGGCGGATGTTCGTTTCGCGCGTTCGTGGTTTTCGCTAAGCGTGCTACTGACGCCTGGCGCACCCGCGGCGGCGGCATCAGGGACGACATCGGAGTGTGCCCGGGATTTCTCAACGGCGGCGGATGTTCGTTTCGCGCGTTCGTGGTTTTCGCTAAGCGTGCTACTGACGCCTGGCGCACCCGCGGCGACGACATCAGGGACGACATCGTGATCTGTGCCCGTGAGTTCTCAACGGCGGTGGATGTTCGTTTCGCGCGTTTGTGGTTTTCGCTAAACGTGCTACTGAGAGCATACGTGTGTGTCCGTGTGGTGCACCTGCGCGGTTTTATTACCGTACGTCTAGGAATTTATTCAGCGGCATTGTGAGTACCTTGAAAGATATCTTTTGCGACAAAGAACTCGGTTGTTCCTATTTGGTCTGACTGCTTTTGTCTACAGCTGTGCAAATTGTTTCACTGGTATCGACCCGGTTAAATAGATACACAAAACCTTCAGGTCTATGTGGACTAACCACTTTAATTGTTACCGAATCGTCCAGCATCTGGTAAACATACACCAACCACGGTTCACAGGCTTCCTCCTAAGTGCCTTCCGATGACTTCCGAAAAAAGAAAGAAAAACACGGTGAATTCCGGCCAATCTTCAACAGTTTGCCAGAGTCTTTGCTGAACATATCCCTTCGTGCGGTAAAACAAATTGTAAGAGAATGGTGCCTCACGTTCGCGCAATAATAATTATATAATTACTTAGTGCGTATTCGTTGCCCACATTCCTACATTATTGTTGTTTGTTTGTTTTGTTTCTCCAGTGTTCACTGTGTCACGGTATTTTATTGGCTGCCTGGTCTCACATACAAGCATCTTTGCTTTCGTGGGCCAGCACGCACACATGTATTTTTTCAAAGATAATAAAGATATTATTATCTGGTTATCTTCTGGTAAATTGTGGCGTTACTGGAAGCGAAAAGAGTCCCATAATCCAGTAAAATAGATTTTTACTGGAAATAAACTTCCGGTAGAAATCCGGTGACATTCGGGTAAAAAACCGGTAACATTCCTGTAAAACAACCGGTGACATTCCAGTAAAAATCCGGTGACATTCCAGTAAACTACGGCTTTACTGGAAGTGAAAACAGTCCCATAATCCAGTAAAATAGACTTTTACTGGAAATGACATTCCGGCAAAAATATATTTCTGTCAGTGGGAGGACCAGACAAAGAAGCAGACACGGACGCAGCGCCGTGTCATACTTTCGGAATTAAAAACAGCGCGAAAAGACGAGGACCAGACAAAGAAGTGACACGGATGCAGCGCTGCGTCATACTTCGAATTAAAAACAGCGCGAAAAGACGAGGACCAGACAAAGAAGTGACACGTACGCAGCGCTGTGTCATGCTTACGAGGAATTAAAAAACAGCGCGAAAAGACGAGGACCAGACAAAGAAGTGACACGGACGCAGCGCTGCGTCATACTTCGGAATTAAAAAACAGCGCGAAAAGACGAGGACCAGACAAAGAAGTGACACGGATGCAGCGCTGTGTCAGACATTGAATTAAAAACAGCGCGAAAAGACGAGGACAAGACAAAGAAGTGACACGGACGCAGCCCGGCCAGGCTTCGGAATTAAAAACAGCGCGAAAGGACGAGGACCAGACAAAGAAGTGACACGGACGCAGCGCTGTGTCATACTTCGGAATTAAAAACAGCGCGAAAAGACGAGGACCAGACAAAGAAGCGACACTGGACGCAGCGCTGTGCCATACTGCGGAATTAAAAACAGCGCCGGAAAAGACGAGGACCAGACAAAGAAGTGACACGGACGCAGCGCGCGCAAGCCAGTACTTCGGAATTAAAAACAGCGCGAAAAGACGAGGACCAGACAAAGAAGTGACACGGACGCAGCCCTGTGTCATACTTCGAATTAAAACAGCGCGAAAAGACGAGGACCAGACAAAGAAGTGACACGGACGCAGCGCTGCAAGTCATACTGCGGAATTGAAAACAGCGCGAAAAGACGAGGACCAGACAAAGAAGTGACACGGACGCAGCGCTGGTGCTGCGAGTGGACATACTTGGAATGATAAACGACAGGCGCGAAAAGACGAGGACCAGACAAAGAAGTGACACGGACGCAGCCGCCGTGTCATACTTCGGAATTAAAAACAGCGCGAAAAGACGAGGACCAGACAAAGAAGTGACACGGACGCAGCGCTAGCGCTGAGTCATGACTTGACAACGGAATTAAAAGACAGCGCGAAAAGACGAGGACCAGACAAAGAAGTGACACGGACGTGCAGCGCTGGCTGACAACTGAGCTTCTGACGAGTGACACTTGAAAAACAGCGCGAAAAGACGAGGACCAGACAAAGAAGTGACACGGACGCAGCGCTGTGTCATACTCGGAATTAAAAACAGCGCGAAAGACGAGGACCAGACAAAGAAGCGACACGTGACGCAGCGCTGTGTCATACTTCGGAATTAAAAACAGCGTGAAAAGACGAGGACCAGACAAAGAAGTGACACGGACGCAGCGCTGGTCGTACAACTGATTTAGACGAGGAATTGAAATCAGACAGCGCGAAAAGTCGAGGACCAGACAAAGAAGTGACACGGACGCAGCGCTGGCGTACAATGAGCTATGACAGAGTGACATGCTAACAAAAACAGCGCGAAAAGACGAGGACCAGACAAAGAAGTGACACGGACGCAGCGCTGCGTCATACGGAATTAAAAACAAGCGCGAAAAGACGAGGACCAGACAAAGGAGTGATATCGGACGCAGTGTGGTCATACTTCAGGAATTAAAAACAGCGCGAAAAGACGAGGACCAGACAAAGAAGTGACACGGACGCAGCGCTGGCGCGAAAAGACGAGGACCAGACATTAGAAGTGACACTTGCGCAGGCGCTGGCGCGAAAGACGAGGACCAGACAAAGAAGTGACACGGACGCAGCGCTGGCGCGAAAAGACGAGGACCAGACAAAGAAGTGACACTTGCGCAGCGCTGGCGCGAAAGACGAGGACCAGACAAGGAAGTGACACGGACGCAGCGCTGTGCGCAAAGACGAGGACCAGAAAAAGAAGTGACACGTACGCAGCTGGCGCGAAAAGACGAGGACCGGACAAAGAAGTGACATCGGGACGCAGCGCTGTGCGCGATACGTCGAGGACCAGACAAAGAAGTGGCACGTACGTGCAGCGCTGGCGCGAAAAGACGAGGACCAGACAAAAAGAAGCGACACTGACGCAGCGCTGTGTCGTACTTCGGAATTAAAAACAGCGAAAGGACGAGGACCAGACAAAGAAGTGACACGTGACGCAGCGCTGGCGCGAAAAACGAGGACCTGACAAAGAAGTGACACGGACGCAGCGCTGGCTAGCGAGTTGGGTACATACTTCCGGAATTAAAAACAGCGCGAAAAGACGAGGACCAGACAAAGAAGTGACACGAACGCAGCGCTGGAACGATGCTAAAGTTGAGGCTTGGGCGAGTTGGTACATACTTCGGAATTAAAAACAGCGCGAAAAGACGAGGACCAGACAAAGAAGTGACACGAACGCAGCGCTGGAACGATGCTGTTGAGGCTTGAGCGAGTTGGTACATACTTCGGAATTAAAAACAGCGCGAAAAGACGAGGACCAGACAAAGAAGTGACGCGGACGCAGCGCTGGCGCGAAAAGACGAGGACCAGACGAAGAAGTGACACGTACGCAGCGCTGGCGCGAAAAGACGAGGACCAGACAAAGCGGTGACACGGACGCAGCGCTGGTTGAAACTGGGCGAGTTGGTATACTTCGGAATTAAAAACAGCGCGAAAAGACGAGGACCAGACAAAGCGAAGTGACACGGACGCAGCGCTGTGTCATACTTCGAATTAAAAACAGCGTGAAAAGACGAGGACCAGACAAAGAAGTGACGGGACGCAGCGCTGTGTACATACTTCGGAATTAAAAACAGCGCGAAAGAGCTCGAGGACCAGACAAAGCCGTGACACGGACGCAGCGCTGTGTCATACTTCGGAATTAAAAACAGCGCGAAAGACGAGGACCAGACAAAGAAGTGACACGGACGCAGCGCTGTGTACATACTTCGAGATTAAAAACAGCGCGAAAAGACGAGGACCAGACAAAGGGAGTGACACGGACGCAGCGCTGTGTCATACTTCAGGAATTAAAAACAGCGCGAAAAGACGAGGACCAGACAAAGAAGTGACACGGACGCAGCGCTGTGTCATACTTCAGAATTAAAAACACCGCGAAAAGACGAGGACCAGACAAAGAAGTGACACGGACGCAGCGCTGCGTGGCTGGCATACTTCGGAATTAAAAACAGCGCGAAAAGACGAGGACAAGACAAGGAAGTGACACGGGACGCAGCCCTGTGTCATACTTCGGAATTAAAAACAGCGCGAAAAGACGAGGACCAGACAAAGAAGTGACACGGACGTGCAGCGCTGTGTCATACTTCGGAATTAAAAACAGCGCGAAAAGACGAGGACCAGACAAAGAAGTGACACGGACGCAGCGCTGTGTCATACTTCGGAATTAAAAACAGCGCGAAAAGACGAGGACCAGACAAAGAAGTGACACGGACGCAGCGCTGTGTCATACTTCGGAATTAAAAACAGCGCGAAAAGACGAGGACCAGACAAAGAAGTGACACGGACGCAGCGCTGTGTCATACTTCGGAATTAAAAACAGCGCGAAAAGACGAGGACCAGACAAAGAAGCGACACGGACGCAGCCGCTGTGTCATACTTCGGAATTAAAAACAGCGCGAAAAGACGAGGACCAGACAAAGAAGCGACACGGACGCAGCGCTGTGTCATACTTCGGAATTAAAAACAGCGCGAAAAGACGAGGACCAGACAAAGAAGTGACACGGACGCAGCGCTGTGCTCATACTTCGGAATTAAAAACAGCGCGAAAAGACGAGGACAAGACAAAGAAGTGACACGGACGCAGCGCTGCGTCATACTTCTGGTCGGACATCTCGAAAAACAGCGCAAAAAGACGAGGACCAGACAAAGAAGCGACACGGACGCAGCGCTGTGGTCATACTTCGGAATTAAAAACAGCGCGAAAAGACGAGGACCAGACAAAGAAGTGACACGGACGCAGCGCTGTGTCATACTTCGGAATTAAAAACAGCGCGAAAAGACGAGGACCAGACAAAGAAGTGACACGGACGCAGCGCTGGTGAGTCAGGTACTTACTGGAATTAAAAACAGCGCGAAAAGACGAGGACCAGACAAAGAAGTGACACGGACGGAGCCTCTCCCCTACAAAAATCTGTAGTTAAATTCTTTTGAATTTCTGTTGAAAATTTTCTAGAATCCTATTGAATTTCTTTTTAAAATGTTTTGATGTTTTATAGACTTTATTTTGACAACCTATTTAACTCCTAGTTAAAATTGGCCACTTAAATTTTTTAGAATTCCTTCTTACATACATTTTATAGAATTCCTTCTTACTTAAATTTTGTTGAATTCCTTTTGACGGAACCGCAGATTGACGTTAAAAAAAAGACACTCAGTTTTTTTTAAATATATATTTTGAGTTCTGTTAGGAAATAGTGTCCCTTTGGTACATACACATCCCACAAATTATCATTAGAAACAAACACAAACACAATGAAACACTCAACACCAGAAACACAGTCCCGTTCACTGCTCCAGAGCCTTATATAGCCTACATATTGAAGGTAATCATTTGGTCGGTGACCACCTCAGCACTTACTAAGGTTCCAAGTGTCCTATCTCCTTCTCGAAAGTCTGTCAAAGGGAAGACAGTGTTTCGAAGTTTGTGGACTCTATCTCTTACTAAAAAGGATTGGTACAACTAATAATAATTCCGCGTAGTCGCTAAAGCAACATCCACAAAAACGGCTCCTAGAACAAATGTTATCGCTTCTCTGCATAGCACCACTCAGGACGAAGCCAGTCAAGGCGGTTGCTCCACTTTAAAATAGTTATTTTGCTTTACTTTACTAGTTGACTAGTTTGATTGGGTCAATAAAGTCACGATAGTCACCTACAAAGTGAGAATGGCAGGGCGTGTTTTTCGAACGCCTGGCCTCCAGCACGCGCCCCATGCCTTCCGTCATGCTTTGACTGCGCGCTCGAGCTCGAGGGGCGCGAGACGTCGAAGCGTTGTCAAGGATAGAAGGCTCGCGCTGGAGGCAGGAGAACTGAAGCTCCTCCCTACGGTTCTCAACTTGTCAGAGACTATTGCGAAACTTAGTGACTTTTGACATTTAGTCAATATGTACCATGTTCAATAAAAAGTCAACAGAAAGTCTGTAGCGTTTCTATTGACACTGGCTACAGAAAGTCAACTGAATATTTTCAACAGGAAGTAAACAGAACGTCTGCAGTATTTCTTATGACACTTTCAACAGGCAGTCAGCAGAAAAAGATCAACGTAGAGTTAACAGAAAGTCAACAGCTTTTCTTTTGACTCAGGCATAAGAAAATAATCAAAAAAGTTTTAACACAAAATCAACAAACTTTCTGTTGACCATGTTAACAGGAAGTTAAAGTCAAAAGAAAGTAATCAGAGTGGACAAGAAGTCAACACATATTCAATAAAAAGTCAAAAAAGATTTTTATAGGGGTTTATGGAACCATATGTCCATCGTCGCCATGCCGGACCCCGCACAGGACCGCAGACCATATAAAATAATAAAAAAATGTTTTTTTTCTTTTTTTTTATAAATTAATATAAAGAAATGATGTCAATAAGCTTTCTTTTTTTTTAGAAAATAACCTAGAAAAAAAAACGTCGTTACAACTTCTTTTTAATTTTTTTATAAATAAGTCTACAAAACAAAATCTTGTTTTTCCTTTTGAATTTCTTTAGAAAATAACCTACAGAAAAACATCATTACAACTTCTTTTTAATTTTTTTATAAATAAGTCTACAGAAAAAAATCTGTATTTTTTCTTTTGAAAGTTTTTTGACAATAATCAAAACAAAGTGCGTTTAAAAAGGAATTCAATAGGATCCCGGAAAGTCAATAAGAAGTCTAAAAAAATTAAAAAGAATGTTGAGACCTGTTTTTTGTAAGGGGCTAGTGTCAGCGCTCGGAATTAAAAACAGCATGGAAAGACGAGGACCAGACAAGGAAGTGATACGGACGCAGCGCTGTGTCATACTTCTCTTGGAATTAAAAACAGCGCGAAAAGACGAGGACTCAGACAAAGAAGCGACACGGACGCAGCGCTGTGTCATACTTCGGAATTAAAAACAGCGCGAAAAGACGAGGACCAGACAAAGAAGTGACACGGACGCAGCGCTGTGTCATACTCTTCGGAATTAAAAACAGCGCGAAAAGACGAGGACCAGACAAAGAAGTGACACGGATGCAGCGCTGCGTCCGTGTCACTTCTCTTTGTCTGGTCCTCGTCTTTTCGCGCTGTTTTTAATTCCGAAGTCAAA